>VDFB02382745.1:0-17027 GCA_007258455.2 Sequoia sempervirens
CACATGGTGGAGATGGGAGGACAGTGGAATTCACTTCTGATTCAGATATCATTATAAAATTAGAGAGTAGAGAGATTATTTTTGTAGCATAGAAAAATGTATCTTTAGACATTTTCACGCTCATTTGTGTCCTTCTTCTAGATGTTGGCCTAGTTTTTCCTTGATTTAATGTTGTAATGTGGTCAACACATTCACATTAGGTCTTGGACCCTTGTGAATCAATAAGAACTTTATAATGCCTTGTAAAAGTGTTGTGAAGTGTTGTAACACACTTTCACACTTTTCTAGAACCTTATCAATATATTTCACCTAAATAACCTCTTTTTTTCACTTACCAAGCCTTAATTCAAAGTGTTGTAAAGTTTTGTAACAAACTTTCACACTTTTCTAGGTTTGTCATCAATAATTTGACCCTTTCTTATGTTTAATTGGCCCCATTATACACTTATAGGCCTTACTTAAGTGTATTTTTGAGAATAATCCCATTAAACATCATTTAATACATCTTAATTTCCAACACCCACTTAAAATGCCTAAGTGGGACCCATTCACCATTAGGGGCGAAGGAGTCCCCTATGGCTCAAAAATAAAAATTATTTTAAAATTCTAGCAAGATATTATTTTCTAAGACCTAAGGTTACTTGTGATGTGGTATTTTTGGGAAATTTTGCATAATCATGTATAAATATAGGGTTTTTCCTCTCATTTTCATCTCCTCGACTCTCTTAATTTTCTAATCAAGCAATCAAGTGATTTTGCATTCAAGCATTTTATCTACAAGAGTTTTCAAGCACTTTGGAGCCATTACTTGCATATCTTTGATTTCCCCTTCAAGGGTTTGATGAGTTGTGGCATTGAATGTTGTTCATTCATCATTATCTTTTCATTTCATTTCATTTCATTTTCAAGGGTTTAATTACCAAACCGAGGTTTGACCAAGGTAAACCCTTATTCACTAATCCTTAACACTTTTCCCCCTCTTTGCATGTGTTTTGTATGTCTAGTGTGCAGATTTTCCAAAGAGAAAGGTGTGAAAAGTTTTCAACAAATTATTAAATTCATTTAAAGTGGTCAAAGCCTTAGTAGAAGCTTGGAGAACACTTACAGGTTAGATTCTGCAGTTTTGAAATTGAAAACCTGTCAAGAGCCGAAGTGCAGACCGAGAGAAACATATTGTACTTTTGAATTTCCTAAAATCTAGAAGTGGACTAAGTCACCATTGGTGGCATATGAGTCCCATTTCCAGGCCTGAAAAGAGGTTTTCTGCATTTTTGAGTACCTTTTGGTCTAAAACCTATTTCAGTAGAATCTCCTCAAAACAAGACTAAGTCACCTAGCTTGGCATATGAGTCCTAGTGGGATTCAAAAATTATTTCTATAGTATTCTAGAGCTCCTCTCCATCACTTTCCAATTTCTAGGCGCACATCTTTAATCTCATTAATTTTTGTTACAGTTTGTTTGCATTTTTAGTTTATTTTGCATATCACAGCTCGTGTTTTCAAACACTTTGCATTTCCTTAGTTTTGCATTAATAATCAATCCCTTTTATTAGTTCTTTATATCTAGGACATTCCCCTTAGACAAATTTCAATCATCTTTGTATTGGAATCTCAAGGTCATATTCTTGAGTGAGTCATAAAGGTTTTTGGATACCTCTCTCCTTTAGGGTGCAAAACCCTAGAAGTGTAAGAGAGTCCCCACATATCCAAAAATCTTTGGTTCATTTTGGTGAGCCTACATTTTGAACATCATATTTTTGATATATAGTGCATTTACACCCTAGGAATAGCTTACATTAGCATTGCATTGCATTTTGCATTGTTTAATTTACATCTTAGGGTTTCCAAATTTGCATTAGTCAAAAGCTCATCTAGCTTGCATTTTTTTTATTTCATTTCATTACAAATCAACAAAATTCTACATATTCATATTATATATGCATCTAAAAACCTAAAAAGCATAAAAACAATTCAAAAAATTCAAAAAAATCACCACCTGGACTCATTCGCCACCCAGGGTGACTTATTCTATTTGCATATTTTTCAGTGTATTTTTTGGCATTTAATTCTCAATTTCTATGTTTCACTTTGTTGTTTCTGCATTTCAGTTTTACTTTCCATAATTTCAATTTTAAGTATTTCATTCTTACTAGTTCACATTGCATTTGCATTCACCCCACATTTAGTAGCCTTTGCATGAGTGTTTGGTGTCCTATTGCTAATACCTTAGTGAGAAGAAGTTCAAGACTCATGACATCTCATGATAACACACTCATTGTGGATCTTGGGTTATCTAAAACTTCCACTCCTAGTATTGAAAATAGTGTATTAGGCATGGATAATAGCCTTAGCAACTCTTTTCCTTCAGGAAGCATGCATTTTCAACATAGACCTGATGATATCCCGCAAGACAAGATAATTCAAATCCATGAAGACTTAGTACATCTGCAACATCAAGCTAGCCTTGAAAACATTTTCACTACTGTAATTCCTACCATAGAAAACATTCATTATATGCTTGAAAGTGATGAAGGCCTTGACCTTGTGAAAAATATAGTTCAAATCTTTGGAAAACATCTTCCTTCAACCTCTAGTGCTTCTATCCCAAAAAACATTGTGGTAAGCCAAGGAGGAACTCAAATTTCTCCTCCCTCAATAATAGCATCAATACCTACCTATACCACTCCTCAAGTCACAACAACAATGCAACAAGTTAGTAAGGTGATTCCTTCCATCGGTATTCCTGCTAGCATCCCTAGCTCCTATGTGGCATCGCATGTTCTATCTTCTTCCACACTACCACCTATAAGCATTCCATTCACTTGCTCTCCTAGTACATATATCCCATCACCACTTTCCCTTCCACCTCATACCACTTCTACTGATCCTCTCATAACAAAAATTTTCCAAACTGTTTCATCCATGTAAAAAAAAATCTCCACCATAAACCAAAATTAGAATACCCGCCCACATATTATGTTCGAAGTAGCCCATTATCTTTGGAAATATTGTGAACACTGATGTCACAAGGGGTAGAGATGCCTAGCTTTGAGAAATATGGAGGAAAGGGAGATCTTTCTAACCATGTTAATGCCTCAGAGACATGTAAAATATACCATTGACATCGCGTACCGGGATCCTGACTTACTAACATCGCTTCATCCAAAATCATCCCTCGGTCTAACCATTTAATCAAGTCTCCTTATCAGATTAAATTCATCAACATTCCTCTCTTAATTGAATAAATCATTTTATCTAATTAAGTCAATCCCCTATGTTAATTAAATCAATCCATATGATCTAATTATCCTATTTAATTAAATAATTAATTTATTTGATTAAATCTCTAGAGTCTACCCATTAAATTAAATAAAATTAAAACCTTATTTGATTTAACTCTAACATCATCCCTTTTAATTAAATAAATCAAAATCTTTATTTGATTAATAATATTTTTATCATATTCTCTCTTTATTTGATTTCAAACAAACTTTACATAAATCTAAGTCAAATAAGTCACACTCATCTAATCTCCTGTTAAATTAATTAACTCTGATTAATTTAACTCCTCATCTCATGTCCCATCCTCTAGATAATGCAAGTTGCACATGAAAATGGATTTAATTCATTTATTAAATCTCTATTTTCCTCACAAGGCATCTTTTGGAATATTCTCTCAATTTGAATTCAAAAATTCCAAGTCAACATGTATATCCAACAAGGCAATAAATTCATCTTACATGTCCTTTGCCTTGAGCCAAGTGGCATTTATTGCATTTTCCCTTCCCTCTTGCATGTCATTTCAACAAATTTGAATTTCAAATATTGGCATTTATTGGCACAAACCCCAAATCTTGCACAACCATCATCCATTCATAGCTTGGCAAGTGGCACTATATCATTGGATGAATGTTAGTCCCACATTGCAAAAATTTGGGCATTCATCCATCTTGAAATCCTATAAATGCAGAGCTCCTCTCCTCATTTTATCATCCACAAACATTGCAAAGTTACCATTCTAAAATACTTAGCCATTCCTCATCCATCATTTGAATTTTAGCTAGGATTTTGTAGATTTGGCTTGGAGTTCCTATATTTCAAAGTATCTCAATATCATCTTCAACATATCAAGATTTCATCATAGGAATTGGGAAAGGGCCAATTTTCACATCAAATTGGCACCAATTCCCCCATGGGATCAAGTGTTTGCTTCTTTAATTAGGATTAAATATAGTTTTATCTTTTGTATTGTGTTCTTCATCAATTTCTTTCCTATTTTGAGTTTGCAAATGGATTTCATGGGGAATCCTTGTTTTAGCTTGTAATTCCTTGTCTAACTCGTTTATTCATGTTGTTTTGTAGGTACTAGGAGAAGGGTTCAAGACAATGCCTACACTACCTTATGTAGTGATTTGTCCTGATGATAAACTCATAGCAAAACTGCTCCCTAGACTTATAAGATATTGCCTTGGAATGGTTCTCTTCATTACCGAACAACTGAATTCCTTCATTCAATGAAATTATTGATGCATTTTTAAACCATTTCCAAGTGCATATGAATCCTAAGATTACCTTGGTGGATTTGATGAGATGCAAGCAAAAACTATGGAAGAAAAGATACCTGATTTTATCTCATGCTATCAATCGCTTTATTCTCAAACCGATGTCAAGATTCCTGATCCACATCTTCAAAATATTTTTATAGAAAACTTGCAAACCAAACTTCAAGACAAACTCACTATGATGAAATTTCCCTCCTTCATGCACTTGTGTAATTTCACCCTTTTATGCATTATCATCACAATTCAGTTAGTAGTCGAGATACAAGGTCCACTTCTGGCCGAACTAAGAAATCTGAATCTTCCAACCAAAAAAATTCCCAACCATTTAGAAAGAAAAACAGAGGGTTCTTACAGTTCAACCCCCCTCAACAACCAAGTAGCAGTTGTTAAAACCGGGGTTCCCTTTACTTATGGAGATCCAAAAAGATAATTCACACCTTTACCTAACACCCTTCATAACACAATGTCCCAACTTTTACAACAAATGATTACCTTGCCTATCATCAAAGCACCAGACCCTACTAAGCCTTTACCTCTGAACTTTAAATCCAATGCTTATTTTCATTATCATCGAAAAAATGGAGATGACACAGAACATTGTAAGCATCTTAAACATCTTGTGGAAGACCTCATTGATTCCGGTCGTCTATCCATTGTAGGTGTTAATGATCAAGGTAATAAGTTTCTTGCCCCTCCAAATCAAAACTTGCAAATTTTCACAGATCCAATACCCAAACATAATATTTAATTTGTCAAAGCTAGTTAAACTACAAAGAATGATGTGATGAATGTTGATACATATGATGAACATCATGATCCTATCCCACATATTACCCATGTTAATTCTATGGATGAAATGGTAGGTGTGATAGACATTATCCCTTGTAAGGTCCAACCTAAGAAATCTCTTGATATTTCTTTCTCCTCTAAGGATATAATTAAAAATCTACTCGATGGTCCTCTCTACATAGCCAGCCATATGATCTATGAAAGCTCACTAATGGGATACTAATAGATCCCACCTGTGGAGAGAACATGATCATTGAGGAATATTTGGTATTACATGACCTTTATCAAGATGACTATGATAAATCAGAAGCATGGATCAAGACACACAATGGTTTTGCTTGCCCTACGATAGGATCGATCGTCCTTCCATTACAAATAGGACCAAAAAATTTGGATTTCATATTCTCCATCATCCCGCAGTCGGACTAGTTTCGTTTACGGCTAGGCCATCCATGGCTTCACTCAATGAAAGTTGTCCCTTTAGTTATCCACAAATTTTTAAAGTTTCTATTTGACAATGAAATATTCACTGTCCACCATAGTGGCTTTAACCCCTTGTCTTCCAAAGGAAACTTTTCCTTAGAAGCCTTTTGGCCTAAGCCCATGGAGCCTATAACACCTCGACAAGACTTCTTTTTCATAGCTTACCAAAAATTCAAAGCAAAGAAAATAGTAGAATTGTCTCTTCGCGACATGTCCCTGTCTACTTCCGACACTCCCATCCTAGATGAAACCATGCTTCAACCTAAACAAGATCCAAACAACCAAGACCAACCAACACTAGAAACCTCCTTGACATCATCCAAGAGACCAAGAGACAATGAAAGCAACTTTGTCATGCCTCCTCGAATAAAACAAGTTTATAAAGCAAAAGAGAAAGTGGATGACCAACCTTCCATGGTTCCTTTTGTTTCTCCCCTTAGGGAAGAAATACAACCTATGGTTGATCAACCCACTCCTTAAAAAATGCAAATTGATAACAAAACCAAAAGAAACAGAGGTGCTAGAGAGCGTAGATGCAGACATCGTACCCTTGCTCACAAGTTACATATGAATAAAGTACAGAAAATAAAAATACAAACTTGATTGAAGTAATGCATGATGACCCTCCTCCCCAACCAAAACAAAATGATCCAATAAAAAAATCACAACATGATTTACACTCTTCATTGGACATTACCATTCATCTTCCTATTGTAATTAATTTGGATGACGATGACAAGATCACTAAAATTGACAAAGAGGTGCATAATGATTTGAACACATTGTTTTCCACTTCCATGAGCTTAAACGACAAATCTCCTATACAAAGTGTAGAACCTGGTGCTTCCCCTAGTTCAACACTTTCTCTTGTCCCTTTGGTTAGTTTCCCACCCTCGACATATCATGAAGATGACTGGGAGGTAGATGACTTGCTCGATGGTTGACTCGCATTTTCCTTACTAGTCTTTTACATTTTCGTTTTCCTTTTGTTTTGTGTGTTTGCATGTGTGTACTGTGATCCCCCATGATTTTTTGTTTGATGTTCTCTCTTTGTGACATTCCTCTATTTGTACCTTCATTATTCGCTATGTCGTACATTGCTTTTTGCTTTTCTTTTGTCTTTTTCTTGTGTTTTCCTTTTGGGGATGACACAAGGCATTGAGACATTCATGTCTCTTTTATGTTGACCCAAAAGGCCTTTCCTTTTTCTTTCCCTTTTATTTTGTCTTTCTCTTGTGTTTTCCTTTTGGGGATGATGTAAGGCATCAAGACATTCATGTCTCTTTCATGTTGACCCAAAATGCTTTCCCTTTTTTCTTTCACCTTTTCTTTTATTTAGTTTTCATGTTTTCCTTTTGGGGATGACGCAAGGCATTGAGAGAGACATTCATATGTCTTCCATGCTGACCCAAAAGGTTTTTATTTTTCTTTGTTTTATCTCTTTGTGTCATTCTTCCAGTCTCTATGTATTTGGGATGATGATAGCTCTAAGCTCTAACAAACATAGTAGTAAAAGAAACATATTGACCCCCAAATCATAGGATCCCTTTATGTTTTTGGTGTTTTCATTTTGGAGGAAACCCCTTCCTTTCTTCTATTCTTCTTCCTCACATGACATAGCCTTTACTTAGAAATATATGACTAGGCATAGGGATTTCCAAGTTAACTCTCTTGTTTTCCTTCTTGATTGCATTTTCATTTTGTTACTTTAAAGTAATTTCTCACAACATGTTTGAAATATCTTTAAAGTGGGGGAATACACTGCATTTATTCTTCTTTTAAATTTTCCTTTCTTAGTTCTTAGCAACCCTTCTTACTTCATATGATGTGTTTTGTCACTTTATGGATGACATTGGGTATGATGTCTTTTATGAGCATGATCTATCTTAGCATATTACATTCCTATTAGTGGCTTGATGTGACACTACATCCCCTAAGTTGCAAATTTTTTATTCTTTGATTGGTCCTCTTGGAGACATTAGGACACACTATTCCCTGCTATAGACCCCATGAACTAAGCAAGACTCCTTTGAACATCCTTTGAACATCCTTTGCATGTTGCATTTTTCATTTGTTATATGGCCACCTTACATAACATAGCTTGCATGCTTGTGGTGCCATTGCATTTTTTCATGAGCTCCAATCATACAAATTTTTGCTTGCCTCATGAAGCTCAAAAAGTCATTTTCTTTTGTGGTGCCTTATTAAAGTTATTAGGAGGTATAACTTTGGTATGGTTGAGTGGGAAGCCCATTTTGAGGCATGAATTTACCCATAGCCACTTGCGTGTTTGTGAGTACATACTAGCCATGAGTGTATGTTTCTCACATTTTTAGGCCTTCTCACCTGACAGACAACGATGAGTTTCATCACCTTAGAGTGAGTATGTGTTTTTTGGACAAACAACCTAGATCTGATCCACAACAGGATGGACAAATGAATGCTTGATCTGATTCTCTCTTTCCTTTTCTCCCTTTCATTCTTTTACATCATTTTTTATGTGTGATCCTTTGTGTTAATGTTTGGTTTGTCGTGGGATCTTGATCCTGGGGGATTGCTCACCCCTCTTGATTATTGTTGTCTCATATTGCTAGCATGGGTGCATTTGGATCTCTCTTGATGTGCATAGCTTATTACTTTTAGTGTGAGTTTGAAGCAAGTTCATCCCTCTCACCAAAGTGGGGCTAAAATGTAATGTAGAAAATATATGGGTATGTGCGTGGATCATCATGGAAAAAATAGGCCCTTAAGTGGCAAAAACCAAAAACCGGGGAGTTAGGTGAACTTGACACAAAAATTTTGAATAAGCATCTATATTACTCAAAAAATGTAAGAATAGAATCAGAGAAAATTGAATGTGCTCTAAACCACTAGGGTTAATGTTTTAAATATATATATATATATATATATTCAGAAAGTTGGTGAAATTCTTGAAATTTCAATGCAATGGTACTTAAATTTCAGTGGAAAAAAAATAAGAAGTAGGTGTCCTGGTCTGGACCACCTAACCATAATCAAATGATAATATATTTTATAAGATTTTAGATATAATTAGAGGATCTCATTCCAATGTGATGCCTATTTTTATAATTTTTTCCAAGTAAATAATTAATTATGAATTTTTTATTACAACCCTTTTAAAAATATAAAACTCATATGTCTCCGACTAATCTTAACTTGGGCCAAACTTCATGAAATTCATTTTTCTTTTTTAATCCATAGTATGGCATAGAATGTGACGATGTTTTGATTCAAAATGTGATAATCGCTTTGAAAGCTATAGATTTTTTCAATCACTATCAATTAGATTTTAGTCGTAATTTCGAATAGAAAAATGAATAATAATTACTATTAAAATTTAAAGTAAAGAATAATTTATATCGGTGGTTAAGAATCTCCTTTAAAAACTCCCTTTTCATTTCATCAAATTTGGTAAAAAAATAGTTGTCGTACCACAAACCCATCATATATTGGCCACTTTTGGCCCATCATGATCCTCGCACATACCCATATCTTTGGACATTTTCACACTCATTTGGGTCCTTCTTCTGGATGTTGGCCTAGTCTTTTCTTGATTTAATATTATAATGTGGTCAACACATTCACATTAGATCTTGGACCCTTGTGAATCAATAAGAACTTTACGATGCCTTGTAAAAGTGTTGTGAAGTGTTGTAACACACTTTCAAACTTTTCAAGGACCTTATTAGTATATTTCACCTAAATAACATCTTTTTATCACTTACCAAGCCTTAATTCAAAGTGTTGTAAAGTTTTATAACAAACTTTCATGCTTTTCTAGGTTTATCATCAATAATTTGACCCTTTCTTAGGTTTAATTGGCCCCATTATACACTTACAGGCCTTACTTAAGTGTATTTTTTAGAAAAATCCCGTTAAATATCATTTAATACATCTTAATTTCCAACACCCACTTAAAATTCCTAAGTAGGTCTCATTCACCACTAGGGGTGAATGAGTCCCCTTTGGCTCAAAAATCAAAATTATTTCAAAATTCTAGTGGGATGTTAATTTTTAAGACCTAAGGTCAGCCTGTGATGTGGTATTTTTTCGAAATTTTGCATAATCATGTATAAATATAGGGTTTTTCTTCTCATTTTCATCTCCTCAACTCTCTTAATTTTCTAATCAAGCAATCAAGTGATTTTGCATACAAAAGTTTTCAAGCACTTTTGAGCCATTACTTGCATATCTTCATATTTCCACTTCAAGGGTTTGGTGATTTGTAGCATTGCATGTTGTTCATTCATCATTCTCTTTTCATTTGATTTCATTTTCAAGGGTTTAATTACCAAACTGGGGTTTGACCAAGGCAAACCCCTATTCACTAACCCTTAACACTTTTCCCCCCTCTTTGCATGTGTTTTGCAGGTCTTGTGTGCAGATTTGTCAAAGAGAAAGGTGTGAAAAGTTGTCAACAAATCATAAAATTCATTCAAAGTGTCCAAAGCCTTAATAGAAGCTTGGAGAACACTTACAGGTTAGATTTTGTAGTTTCAGATCCGGAAACCTGTTAGGAGCCGAAGTGCAGACTGGAAGCAACAGATTGCAATTTTGAATTTATCAAAATCTATAAGTGGACTAAGTCTCCATTAGTAGCGTATGAGTCCCACTACCAGGCCTGAAAAGAGGTTTCTACAATTTTGAGTACCCTTTTGTCTGAAACCTAGTTCCAACAGAATCTCCCCAAAATAGGACTAAGTCACCCAGCTTGGAATATGAGTCCCAGTGGGCTTCAACAATGATTTATGTAGGATTCCAAGGCTCCTCTCTATCACTTTCCAATTTCCAAGTGCACATCTTTAATCTCATTAATTTTTGTTATAGTTTGTTTGCATTTTTAGTTCATTTTGTATATCACAACATGTTTTCAAACACTTTGCATTTCCTTTGTCTTGCATTAATAATCAATCCCTTTTATCAGTTCTTTGCATCTAGGACATTCCCCTTAGATATATTTCAATCATCTTTGCATTGGAATCTCAAGGGAATATTCTTGAGTGAGTCATAAACATTTTTGGATACCTCTCTTCGTTTAGGTGCAAAACCCTAGAAGTGTAAGAGATCACCCACATATAGATTTTTTTTTTGTTTCAATTGCTACAAGGATGGTTGAACAATTATCTTGGCTGTAAACCTTTACAAATTTTTCTTGTGATGATGAATTTGCTCCTTCGATTGTTGATCGTGCACTTCTAGTGTGGACCATGATTTTGACTAGACTTTTGGCTACTTGAACTTGGGTGTTCTCACATTAGATCCCATTCTTGAGCCTTGAATTTAATCTCATCCATCTTCTATTGCATTTGGTGAAGCTCATGTTATCACAATTTTGGCCTCTCGTGATTCAATGTGGTAGGATTTACATCATCTTCCAACTTTATCTACTTGGGATGTATACTTGACAAACATTGATAGTTTGTTTGTTGAGTCCCACATTTCAGATTTGGGAGACACCATTGATTGTATACATCTTCTCTTTTATGGAAATGATTCTTCTTCAGTTGTTGTGAGGGAATACTTTGGCCCTCTTGTTCATTCTCTATATAATCATTCTTCACAATTTGACGTGAGTGGGATACTTTTGGACAAAATTTGGAGGAGGATTCTTTGTCTTCAAAGGAGACATCACTATCTTTGGATTGTGTTTTACATATCTCTCTATGAGATTTTGGATTAACATCTTCAGTTACAGTGTGGCCTAGCATGCTTGTTTGGAGTGTGTTAGTTTTCAACATCAACATAGAGACACTCAAGAGAATTCTTTAGAGACATCATATATCATCCTTCTTCCCATATATTCCATTTTGGAATGGGAGACATCCTGCTTATCATCCTGGTTTTATTTCTTCCTAAGGGGAGGGATTTTTTTTGGTGAGATTGGATCATTTTGAACATTAAATGTCGAGATTCTACCATCATTAAATGAGACTCGTCATCGAGGGGGATGTATGGTCTCTCTTCTTCTCTCTTATAGGGGTTCTTTTTCCTTGCATGGTGTTTTTTACCTCTCATTCATCATTGAAAGCATTTTGTATTTCATATCTTTTTCAGGGAGGAGATTTTTCCTACTAGATTTTCTCCTTTTCTTCATTTGTGAGAGATTGCATTTGTATTTATACATGGGTACCTAACATGGCCTCATAGTTGGGACCCATATTTGTATCATTTGCATAATAATCTACTCCCTAATTTTCACTTAAGGGTGGTGTTGGTGTAAATAGGTGTTTTATCTATCTAGTTGTCTATTAGGTCCTATTTACATGTTAAGTCCACTTGGGTCCTAGGTGTGTTTTCTAGAAATCTTAGTTGTCTAGATAAGATCTTATCATAACTTATCTCTAGTTGGATTTTATTTAATACTTGTATCCTAGTTCATTTAATAATGTTGAAGTAGTAATCTTATTGTACATGATTAAGACACATTGCAAGATCTTATCTAATCCTATCTCACAAATTTCATTTATAAGCAAGGCATCATATATACATCATAACTAATTCGGTTATTCTAATTCAATACCATTGCAATCTTGAGTATTGCATATTGGCCATTATCTTGCACCCATTATTACAAATTCATGTTCTGGCTTTTTCCTCTTGTAGAATGTTTTTTTTGCCTTTGCAGGTGATCTTGGAGGATTGAATCCTTGAGTGACTAAAAAAAATAGAACCAATTGACATTTACTCTTTTTTCCCTTTCTTAACTTAGGAAATTGAATTAAATCAATGAAAAAGTTATAAATATTTATGCCATCAATTTTATTGTGAAATTGGTGCCTTGAAATTTCTTATTGATGACTACAATTTATTATAAGGGTCATGGGTATGCGATTAGTGAAATTCATCATGTATAGTAATAATGTATTTTTTCATGGATGTTAAAAGTGAAAAATTGAAGCCTATTCATAAAGAAATCATTAGTTAAAACCATTTTACAAAATCTCTTAAAGTGATGATGCTACAACATGTTTCACAGTCAACCTTCATGGGCTTTCCTTGGCTTGACAATCCTCTAGTCTTTAGTCTTTTATACTTAATGATTATTTTGAAGGTTATCACTTTATTTTTTATGTCATTTTGTATAGTATGCTTGTAGTGAATTCTTACACCTACAAAATAAAAAAAATGGACTCTCTAGAGGTTTCATCCTCTAAAATAATACTTTTTGATAGTTAGATAATCACCTATTTTATGACAAGTGATTTTTTTGATGAAAGGGGTAATTCTAGGATAGTTATGAGAGTTTCTAAAAGTAATAGGTGTGATCATAATTAAAAGGGGCAATCTTGAGATAGTAGATAGTTGTTTACCTAGTTTAGAAAGGTTTTGTAAAGAAAGGTTGACTATTGAAATCTCCCTTGTTTGCTTATCATCTTAGCTTGATGTCATTTCTTTCTATTTGTTACATATTTTTCCTTTTATGTCATATGTTGTATCTTGTGAGGAAATAGTCAGTTTCTTATTGGACTAGGTTGAGATATTCAATCTACTATAGTGGAACCTCTTAATTAGATATTCCTCTTGGGTTGGATGTCATTTTTGTCATTTTGAATGTGTGTTTATGTCATAGTTTATATGGAGGGATGAATTGATTCTTAGGTTTCCTTGGACTAGGAAATATAAATTATTTCTCATTCTATCATTTCTCATCAATGAGAGATGTGATGAGTGATCTTGCATCCTATCATCATAGTTATAAGTAGCTTTTCCCTCTTGCATGCTTGTCATGGTGATTTCATCACATAAAAGAGCTAAGTCTTTTGCTTGTGAAATCATCCTTTATGTATTGACATCATGTTTCTTGGGTGTTATTGTGTTATCTCATGACGTCTGTTGTGTGTGAGTGTGCATTTTAACACATTTGTGTTTAGATCATGATTCTTTTTCATTTATTTGTTTTTGTTAATGTCTCGGGTGAAAAATAAAGTTATCATGTAACATATAGTTAAATATCAATTTAATAATGGTTCATTCAATCATCTTAATAACTATGAGTCACTTTTTGATGAGTCTAGATCTCCTAAATTAAGACTTTTTGTAAGGAATAAATTTAATATCTAATGGAAAAATGTGGTGTATGTTTTATATTTACAATTAAGTATATATACTTTCCAATTAAAATAACAATAATCCTATCTATATATATATATATATATATATATATATATATATATATATATATATATATATATATATATATATATGCTTATTTTTCATAAATATGTCACTAGAATGTTTGTTATAAAAAAGAAATAGTTAAAAATCAAATCTCTAACAATCTACATTTGAGTTAGTCTAATGGTGGATAACTTGTACTCTTGAAAGAGAGGTCACAAGTTCAAATCCTACACGAAATTGAATATATAAATCTTGTATTAAAATCAATATACTATAAGCCGTGTATAGACTCAAAAACATATTACCTAATATCATGAACTCTAAAAAAAAATTCTATTTACATTTCCATTTCCCATCGTGACAAATATTGAGGTATTAACTTAAATTGAAAAACTAAGATGGACAAAGTCAAACTATGTTATGTTAAGTTTGAATTAGTCAAATACGTGCAATTCCCACAATGCTATTGAACATCAAGACTTGACTCTCAGTTTCTCTCTATCTCTAACAATGCTATTCAATATAAACGATCTCCAACTGTCTTCCTCTCCATATCCATTGAACAAGGCCAAAGCGCAATTCTCATCTGCAACGTTTTCTTTAGTTGAAGGGCGAAGAGGTTTCACTGCTTTCTCAAAACAAATCTACTCTCTGGCCAAGAAAATATGATGGTTACTAAGATGAGCACGTTGTTTATTCTGCTCAACATCTTATTTGTCTTCCATGTCTCTGCTCGAGATAAGCTCCTCCTTCAAGTTGTAAATACAAATACAGAGATTGTGCACAAATCCTTTCCAGCAAGTTTGGAGCAGCTACCATCTTGCACAAACTGTGGTGGACATATTCCCGACAAGAAATGCTGCCCCACATCAAAGAACGCCGGGCTCATCTCCAACCAAAACTTTGCATATCAGCAATGATGGCAATCAAATCTGATTCTCTTCTTCAAAATCTAAACCCAGAGATCTCGATTTGATTGTTATCAAGTGTGTAATACAAATTGATAGCAAATCAGGGAAGACATAGCCTATTGTAATCCAGTAATTCCATTGTATGCTGATATTGGATCCATTCGCTATCTCTCCAGTCAAAAGTGTGGTGTAGAGAGCAATTGATTTATTTGGTATTGATTTTGCTTTCGATTTTGATATTGCTTTGAGTTTTTGTATAGCTTAAATTTATCTAGTTTATTATTGCATGACTTATATAAGACAGATTTTCAGACCCATTTATAATGGGTCATGAATTTAGCTTTAAACCTATTTTTTTTATATATTGTAATCATTTTTATTGAACATATAAATTTTATTAGTCTTAATTTTTTGTGAAAGCTATTTTAAATTCAATCAAGTTTAAACAAAATATATAATACGAAATATCAGAATCAGGGCAGTAATTTAGCTTTAGTTTATGCTTGTTTATATATATATATATATATATATAGAAATTTAAATAAATGAATGTCTTTCCATGATCATAATAAATGCTATAAAAAATAAGAAAACTATTAGTTGAAAAATAAAAACCATCATGGAATAAGTTTGACATATTTTAACACTATTAAATTCTTATTCTATGCAACATTGTTGTGGAGAGGGTATCAAATTTGTAGATAACTTGTAAAATTACACAATAGCTCATATTGAAAATGAAATCATTAGCTCGAAAGATCATTGCATGGGGTTGTTATGTCAATTAAGACAATTGAATAACAATCACAAATTATAATATAAAGGTTGTAAACAAGATCTCTCCTTCATTCATGCTAAGGTGGAAAGCTCATTTATTCTACACATATTTTTAGATGAAAACTATAAATATCACTTGTCATTTCCAATTGATTTTACTGTCAAGAGCTTTACACTTGAAAATTAATCATTTCATAATAGAAGTTGAGTAGTTGTACACAAATAATTATGATAGGGCTTACCCCCTGTTCCCATGCAGCTGCTTAGGCATGATTTCTACTTAAATTTAAATAGTTTAAGCAGCTGGAGTGTTCCCATGCAAAAAAATATATATATAGGAAAATGATAATTTGGAATCTTTTTGCACAACCATTGCTTAGTAATTGAAAATAAGCTACGAAAAAAACAAGAGGGCTAGAAATAAGTAGCAGCTACATAATGTAAAAAATGCCACATGGCTCCACAAATTTCTTTCCCTCTTTTTTAATATTTTCTTTCATATTTTCTTTTCAATTTTTAATTGCACAAATTACTATTAAATATTATAAATACAAATTTAAGTTGAATGCTTAAAAATAAGTAGCAAAATTAACTAAATTCATGGGGCCACCAACTCTGCAAATAATGTCTAAATAAGTTAAGCAGTGGCTACTAGCCAAAATAAGCTAAGTAGCAACATGGGGACCCGCCCTTACCTTATGTGTTTAAGGAAAGAAGAAGCAAATCAAGTACTAAAGGATTTTCATAAAAGAATTAGAATTGGCCACAGTTTAGGTGTAGCTATAACTCATCAAATCTTGTGAGATGGATATTATTGGCCTGCAGTCTTCAAGGATGCACATTCCCATGTTCATTCATGTCATATTTACCAAATATCTATTTCTAGAGAAGAATTTAGTTTTTCCATTACAACCAATCAGGAAGGTTCATTTCTTTGCACAATGGATGTTAGTCTGAATAATTAATCTATTCACTATACTTAAGTGTATTTATGTTTATGAGGTTAGACAACATCTTGTCTAACCAAATGTGCAACCTTTTAGACCTTTAGAGGCTACCAAGTTATTTGGTAAACCTCATGCACATACCTTTTGAGGTTGGAAGTCTATCCATCTCACATCAAAGGTCCCTCAACACTTGACAAATCAAGGTTGATAACTTGGTCATAGAGGTTGTTGGTTTGCACACTCCAAGTGTTCCTAAAGTTGACACCCATTGGACACTTCTATACTCATTTGTGTCACATTATGGGGCACTTGTCAATCCATCTCATAGGTAGATTTCCTCATCCTTACATTTATATGCAGGGCTTTATATTCAATGTAATTTGGACCAACTAAATACATTATTGCATATTGTTCATTGT
>VDFB02382746.1:0-29458 GCA_007258455.2 Sequoia sempervirens
TATTTCTTTCACCACACACTTATCATGGTGTGGGTTCTACCCCTCAAGTGGGTATTGCTTTCACCACACGCTTTGTTTACTCCTTTTGCATTCCTTTCCAACTTGGTTGTCCGTGGAGGTGGAAACACAAAACTGGGGTCTGACTGAGGCAGGCCCCTATACAGCCACCCAACAACTTTCTCCTTGATCTTTTGTGTGTAGGTCATGAAAAGGAGCTTGGGGTGAAGATTCGAGTGTCCGAGAAAAGGGTAAGCTTTCTCCAAGCATTGTGGTATTTCCTTCAACATTTAGTTTTATGGTTAGTTAACAGTCCTGTAAGGATTACTCCTAAGTGTGTAAGTAGGATTTCTTTATGTCCGTTGAGTTCCTGAGTTCTCTGTTGCTCAGGACGCTAGTGCAACCTTCAGATGACAATGTGCCACGCTGGCATCCTAGATCTGCACTAGCGTCTTCTGGCCGAGAATTCCCTCTTCCAAGACAAGAAACCTTTGATCTGACTCTCTCAGGATTTTTGACTATTTCCTTCAAAGAAAAACTAAGTTTTGGTTCTTTATCACTTTACTATTCTGGGGTTTATAAGGGAAGTTCATTCCCTGGTGATCTCTCGAGAAAGGAGAGACATGTGTGCAGTGAATCCCTCTTATATTACATCTCCAAATAGTGTTCCATTTATAGGAAAGAAAATGAGAAATGAAAGGTTGAGATCGAAAAGGCTAATCAATGGTCAAGGATGGAAGAAGTTAGAGGCATGGATCATGGATTCTCATCAAGGGATGATAATCAATGATGAGATTTAATCAAGGGTTGTCATTTGTTCCAAACAAACACACTTTTGACCTGCACACACAGGTCACAAGGTAACTTGCTTAAGAGGTCACAAGTTTAGCTTGCTCAAGAAGCCAAGTGAGAATATCCCTTTTTCAAATTATTGGAGGAGAGAGAATATTCTTTAGAATATTCTTATGGGTGAGGAAATAGATATTTTGCAAATTAAAATAAAGTTTAATTGTGCAAAAGGGGAAGGAATGTTCCATGGGAATATTCCCCTTTTGGAGGAATGTGCAAAGGACAAATATTCCATTGGGATATTCCCTTACAAGTGGAAGAATTAGTAATTTGATAATTAAAACAAACTTTCAAATATGCAAATTAGGGGAATTATATGATATTCATTAAATAATGAAGATCAAATGAAAAAGCAATGGATGAGATTGATTTGATCTATCAATGGTCACAAATGAAAGGAGGATGAAACATGGATCAAGGATTTTCATCAATGGATGGGAATCAAAGATCACATGGATCAAGGAAAGATCAAGGGCTCACATTCATGCAAGCAAACACACTTTGCAACAACTTTAAAAAGTTGTTTCAAAGTTTGTTTGGAGTAATCATTACCTTTTTTTGAGAAAAATAGGAGAATATTCCCTTGGAATATTCTCTATGCAAGTGGATGAGAGGGAAATTAGCAATTTAGATAATTAAAACTAAATTTGAATGTGTAAGATGAGGAATGTGAGGATATTCATTAAATTATTGATTTATTTAATGAAAAGGAGATGCAAATATGATATTTAATTAAACAGCTTAGGTTATTTAATTAAATAAGATGACTTAGGGTTAAAATTAAATAATTTACATTATTTAATTAAATCAGATGAAATGGTAGTGTCAGAGGGGGTGAATTAACCCAATTAGGTCAATTAGATTAATAGGTGAAAATAAGACATTTAATTAAATAATTAGGTTTATTTAATTAAATAAGCAAAAAGAGGATGGGTTTGAGAACAAAATGATGTTAGTTAGCCAATGTGATTCATCGAGACATTTTTAGGTGTCTACATTTTTCCCCTCTTTGAAGCAATGTACTCGTTGCATTGGTTCAAAGACTGATGTTGATTTCGATGCTGATGACGATCTGAAATAGATACTAATGATTTCTTTGAGATGTTGATAGCCAAGCTAAAGTTGATTGATCTGATTGATTGATTGATTGATGACATTGTTGAGGATTCACAACAATGCAAGGATTGTGTTAAATAACACGAGGATGGGTAGGGAACAATATATCCCAATGATTATTGATTTGATAGATTGATCAAGATTTGCTAGCAAGGCTAGGAACAAAATTCGTTAGATGATTTGATATCGATATGATTGAAAGATGGTTGGTTTCCCCCTCAAGAGATAGATCGGGGAATAAAGTGTTTCGATTGAGCTCATGATAGGTGAAAATTAGACTTATGCTCGAGATGCTTGAGATTTCAAGTTGCTTTTGAATCAAAGAGCTACAACTTTTGAGATTATTGAGCTGAAAATGATATAGATGCTCCACTGTGCCCTGGTGGAAGAGGGATTGCTATCATGATAGCTCAGATATTGATGTAGATAGATTTCATGATGTATAGACAATCATCGGCTATGGCTAGCCTCATGTATATTTTGATTTAGATCACATAGATTTGATGCTTGGATAGAATTGTTAGTAAACATGGAAGAATAGGATGAATGGATTTACCATTTATTTTGAGATTGATTCAAAAATTCCAACAAGTCCATGATGCACCGAGACTTTATTAGATGATGGTGGTGAGAGATGATGATGATGATGATGATTTTATCATATCTTGGGATTGGGATCTTTGACATTCCTTATTTTTTATATAACACATAGACACAATGCATCAAGGTATTGAAAACTAGGATAGCATTGTATCTAGTGTAATGGAATTTGACTCTACAAATAGATAGGATAGTTTTTGTTCACACCTTGACATATAGAAACCTCGTTCGAATGTAGGTCAAAAGCTTAGAATATATTAGACCAAAGCATACACAATAGTCAACAATGTACTCCAAAGAACTTTCCTACACACAACTAAGCAAGTATGTGCCAAGATTATTTTACAAGAGTATCCACAAGCACAACAAATGAAAGATAATGATCGATGCCCCATTCCTTTCTCTCTAAATCATTTAGACATCATCGAGAGGTCCTAAAAATGGGTCAATAAGATAAATCATAAGAAAATATTAAAGAAAAATAGTCAGTGTTATCCATATCTCTTGCCAGTTTGAATATAGCTAAGGTGATTTCTGATGTTGATGTCCATCACAGGAAGGATACATC
Organism: Sequoia sempervirens; assembly: GCA_007258455.2. Taxonomy (NCBI): domain Eukaryota; kingdom Viridiplantae; phylum Streptophyta; class Pinopsida; order Cupressales; family Cupressaceae; genus Sequoia; species Sequoia sempervirens. The sequence continues at coordinate 3,131 of VDFB02382746.1, forward strand.
CTAGGAAATGTTGTGTTGGAAAGAGACACTGTATGAGTCATCTAGTGTTTTCACTGATGGGAACCCTAGTCAGTAATCCCATCTACACCTCAGTAATTTCTTATACCAGAAGTCAGATTGAAGATATGTGTTAACTGTAAAAGCTAATATAGGACATTTGACAGAGTTGTGTACATTGAATCATATGTAATTTCTTGTTATCATTTTGTGTTGTGGATCTTAGGGAGGGTATTTTGATGTATGAACTATCTTATCTTTGAATCATAGGGCCTCGTATTGATTGGTGTGCAAGTTAGAAGATTTAGTTTATTGATTTTTAGTCTAACAGTGCAGAAAGGCTGACTAGATGAGTATAGCATGTTGCAAATCTTTGAGGCATAATTGTTTAAGGTGTTTCATGTTTGAGACATTTTGTTTTGGGTCCTTACTATGTTTTGGCTAACATTGTTGGGTTCGCATTGAAATTTTTTTATGGATTGGGCTGATAGTTTGTACACGTTTCATATTTTGTTAGAGTCGACATGCAGTTGTTCTAATCTCTAGTTGTGGATATATATAATATATTATTTATATCATTCTGTGATGTGATGTGATGTGATATGATGTGAAAGTTAGAAGGATATAGATCGATTGTGCATATTTTCACTTGAGCAGAACAAAGATTGGTGATTCAAATTAAAGCAAACAAAGTTTCAAGAGCAGAATTAGACAAAATGTGAAGAATGTTGTCAATGTGCTTAACTAGAACTATAATTAGGCATTGGAAAATTTTATCTCATAGTTCATCCACTCCAGTTGTCTATATGTGATTATAAGATAGCAAGTCTTCTTTTGGGTAGTAATCCTTTTTGTATTTGAGAAGTGAGCTCTAGGTAGTGTGCCTGAATGCATGTGCATTCCCTATTTGTAAACACTTATTTTGAGTATACTCATATTGTGGATTAACCTCCATCATGGTTTTTCCCCTAACAGGGTTTCCACATAAAAATCCTTGTGTTATGGTGTTGTGGTTGATTTCCTTCTATTCTTGCATCTTTCTTTTGGTTCAATGTTATAGGTGGCTTAAAGATCAAGTTAATAAAGTTAAATTTTGTAGAACACTGATTCACCCCCCCTCAGTGTTCCTTGATTCCAACAATTGGTATCAAAGCCTAGTTCCTCGAAAGAAGTTTAATAGCTTTGGGAAGATTCGGGAAGGTGATTCAATGGATTCCGGGAGTCTTCATCAACAAATTTTGGTATCACTAGATGATCTTGATCAGTCCAAATCTAAAGTTTGGGAATTGCAAGCAAGCCTCATGAATGCATAGAAATTCATTCAATCATTGAAAGATCAAATCAATAAGTCCAGGGAAAAGAGAAAGGATCTTTGTGATCAACTCAAGCAGAAAGAGAGTAAAAGCATGGAAGATGATCACCTAAGTCAAGCCTTGAAGGAAAAGATAGAAGAATGTGAAAATCTCACCAAAGATAATGTTGTCCTAAAGCATGAGATGGAATCTATTATGATGAGGATGACCAAGGAGATTGAAGGGAAAAAGAAGAATGAAGAGAATCTTACTCAGTCCTTGAAAGAAAGATCTGATGAATGCAACAAAATTAATGGTGGATTCAATTAGTTGGAGCTTGAATTGCAACAATCCAAAAACAATGAAGAAGAGCTTGAAAGACAGATTGTTATTCTTAGGGATGAACTTGCTACTGCAAATAAATACAAGGAGAAGTTCAAAATTAGCTTACCTGAGATTGATGAACTAATTCAAAGTCTGAAGATTGGAGGTGACAAGTGAGGTCTTGGATATGAGAAAGGAGAAAGCTTTGGATCTGGTCAAAGGAAATTTAGGCCAGGAAATCAGACGAGCAAAGCTAGAAGGTATCTGATAAGACAACCTAATGCTCAAAAGTTCAATGGATACTTTTTTTCTTGAAATAAATTTGGTCATATGGCTGCTCAATGTAGAAGTAGAATGAATCCAAGTGGTCCATCATTCTCAGGTCAGTGTTTCAATTGCAATAAGTATGATCATAAGTCAATTGAATGCATAAATATGACAAACAAATTTTTCAATAGAAATGCTAGATGTTATGCTTGCAATAGATTTGGCCATATTGCTAACCAGTGCAGATCAAGAGAAAATCAATGGAATAACTAGTTTGAACAAAGAAATTTCGTGTGCTATAATTGTAACAAATCCGTTCACATTGCAAGATTTTGTAGAAGCAAGAAGGGTCTAACAAATAAAGGGGAAAATATGCAAAAGGATGATAAGGGAAAAGGAAAAGTTACTACGGATGAGATCAGGAATCAAATGAAGAAGACATGGGTGAAGAAGAGTGTTTCTGATGCAGGAAATGAATCCACACTATTTGGTGTTGGAAATTCCTTCACAAATTAGCTTAAGGCCTCTGGCCTAGGGGGAGCTCTCAAGAAAATATTTTACCCCCTGTCGGTAGTTGGTACTGGAATGTGGAAAATTGCAACAATTGCATTAATGATCTACATATATTTTGGGGACACTTATGGAGGAAATTTATGCAAAATTGAAGGTCTGAAGAATTTTCTTTCACAGACTATGAAAACAGGGTATCTGGAAGACCTAGGGAAAAAGCATTTATTGCAATAAAAGTTAGGTGTGTGAATGATAAAAAGGTTACTTCTATTCCTCATTTGTCACATTGCATTTTGAGAAGAAGTTTGGAGAGCTCTGCAAGTGAATTTTGGTGAGATATAAGTCCAAAGGCGATTCAAAGAACAAACCCTAATCTGGTGAAAGATATTTATCTACAAAACTTGTGAACTTGAATTTTTTGGAAATGGTCGCTCCATTTGTCATTGATATTAAGGATAGACCTCGCCCAAAATTCAAATGGCACCCGTTCAAATCCATTAAGACATAACCATTAGGTGCATTTTCTTTTGTTTTGTATGGTGTTTTGCACATTGAAGATATTAGGGCATATATTCATGCGAATGTTGAGGAGTTAGGAAGCTCCCTATTGTTAAATTTGTACACAAATCACATTGTGGGAGAAGATCTCTATGTAAGGCCTAAATTTAAGACTTTGGAGGAGAAGAAATTCACACAAATTATGAAGTTTCCTGTGTTCAACGAAAATGAATGGGTTCGGTACATACTAAGTCGAATGCATGCCAAGTTCATGTGGTTAAATCAACCCTTCAAGATCACAAGAGAAGCTATAAGCATTGTAACTGGTCTGAATTCATCTGATGGGTTGCCCACATTGAAATCTGTGAAGAAACAAACAGTCACTAAGGAAACCGGTTCCACTTTTGACAAAAGAGCCATGACAATTAATGACATCATTGAATTGGATGTAAAATTTTCTTCTATGGTTATTGGATACAAAATATATCACTCTAGCCAGGATAACTCTGCATCTGGTATTGCAATCTATGCAACTTATCAAATGATCAAGGAAAATGCAGAATATGACTTATGTGAGTTACTAAGGAGCCAACTAATTGAAAATATTGGTAAAATCAAGAAGGACAAGAAGAAATCTTTCAAGTATGGAAATTTGATATTATGTCTATTCTTCTACTTCATGAATGAAGTTCCAAGAGTTGGTAAAGTGCAATGGGAAGGTGACATATTGGTAGTTGTTCAAATCAGAGACATCTTATATAGAATTGGTGATAGCAAAGCAAGGAAAATTGCTATCTGGGGTTACTTCAAAAGCTTCCAGAGTGAAATGCAAGCTAGGGAAAGGATTCCTACATATATTGTGGAAAAATATAAGGACACTATTTGCTTCATGGTTGACATTGATCAGTGTTTAATGGAAGCAACAAAACCTAGAATAGTTTGGATAATGCCTATGGGATATGAGGTTGAAGAATACATTTTTGGAGTTGTATGCCCAACACTTGTTGAGTAAACCTCAGGATATGACAGAAGAAAGGTTTGGTACGTTTGAAGAGAAGAATATGCAAATGCATGTACAACTAAAGAAGCCTATGATAGTATGGAAGGTGAGAAAGGAAGTTGAAGCCTTTGCAGAAAGCATCCGCATATCAGTTGAAGCAATGAGGGAAGCTAGGAAGCAAAGAGAACAAGTTGAAGAAGGGGATCTTGCTAGAACTGAGTCAGCTAGTCTGGCAACATCCTCTACTAGATCTAGATCTACAAGGAGCTCTACACCCTCATCCAGTCTTAAAAAGAAATCAAGCCCAGTAAAATCTCAAGTCAAGACATCCAGAAGAGAAAGTATAAGACTCTATGTTGCTATTGAAGATGATGAAGAAACTGAATCAGATGAAGAAGTAAGAGAAATCAAGCATAAGGGCACAAAGGCATCAAAATTCTCTAAGGACAAGCCCTCTGGTGAAGAGAAAGCAAAGAAAAAGGTGAACTAATAGATTAGGTATGACTGTAGAGGAAGTGAAAAAATGTTTAATTAAGGACGATAATATCGAACCACTTTTTGAATGGTATGACACTTTTGATAGTGCCAGTCAAAGAACTCTTGAAGAAGCCACAATAAAATATTTGAATATTTTCAATATGACTCTCATAGAAATAATGTCAGAGTTACCTAAAGGGTTATATGAAGTCTTAGAAATGAGGAGAGTAAATGCAAGAGTTGAAGATGAACGAATGAGAGAACGCATACTTGTCAATCTATGTACGGTAATATCAAAAGAAGAAATGAAGACAATCCTCAATGATGCTAAAAATAATTTCAAGAGAAAATCAAGGGTGAATAAGCTTATGATCGGGCAGACTGAGGAAGTAGCAAAAGACACTGAAAAAATTCTTAAGGCAATTCTATTGAAGAACATATATAACATTTAAGATGTTCGGGCTAATATTGAAGAAGTGAAAGAAGACACAATTGAGGACACTCAAAATCCTCTAGATATGCAAGATACTGAAATTCCCATGGAGACTGAAGCTCCTAAAGATATGTCAATTGAAGGAATAGAGATTCCCAAAGCCAAGCAAGAATCTATGATTAAAGAAAAGAAGGTTGAGGCAAAGGAGGTTGCTATGGAAGCAAGAGACAATGTAAAGGTAGTAAAGAAGTTTTTAGAAGAACAACAGGAGGTGTTTAACCCTGAATTAGTTGAAGGTCTTATCAACTTGGCCACTCTATTTTCCTTTCAAAAGATGAAGGTAGCATCATTTGCTCAAGCCAAGACAAGGAAAGAGATATTGAAATCTCACATTGAGGACAGTGAGCTACTAAGTTTTGCATCCAGTATATTGGAGAAGATCATGCCCACACATGTCAAGGACTCATCTAATTCTCCCTTCGGTTAGTTGAAGAAACTTATCCACTCTGTAAGTACTCACTTTGAGTCTCTTGAAAAGTCAATTGTGGATAAGGTCTAGAAAGAATTTGATGCAAATAGGTTTAGTAGATTGAAGTGTATGATTGCTAATGATAAATACTTATTAGCTGCCTGTGGAAAGAACATTCAAGGTGCATTATCTGAGGGTGGAAATATCTACAAGTCATGCTTATCCTTGTCAAAATTCACTGAGGTCACTGAGAAGAAAATTAAGGAATATGAGAAATAGTTAGCAGATATTTCTCAAACCTTTGATCCTCTAATAATTTTTGTGGGTAAGCAAGAAGGTCAAGTCATATCCCTGCTTGTCAAAATTAAAAGTTTTAAGCATGAAAAAGACAAAATTGTTGAAAGGGTATGTGAGCTCAGAGGACTAATTGGTCCTAAAATGGAGATAATGCTTAGTGCATTGAAGGAAGCACATGATGTTATGGCTGTCAGTGATCTAGCAAATCTTGAGTCAACAGAGATGTAATCCTACCTGTTCTGTGGTCACATGACTATTTTGAAGAGTCTCAAAAAGGGTTGGGACACTAGTTTAAGCTTGATGAAGAACAATTTTGTAGACATATTCAAGTCCATGTAAGTTAGAAAAGCATGTCTATACATATATAGTTTTGTATGATTTTTGGTATGCGGATTCCCGTCTTTGCCATTGATGTCAAAGGTGGAGTGTGGGACAGTGAAAAATGTCTTATTCATCTCGAGGGGAGTTGTGATTAATTTTTTTTTGAAGTTTTGAGGATTGCAGTGTATTCATGTTGGTACTAATTCTGACACTTAGTCATTTTTCAGTAAGTGTTGCCATCAATGCCAAAGGGGGAGATTGTTGGCTAGAGACACTTCACAAATCATCTGGTGTTGTCATTGATGGCAACTCTAGTCAGTAATCCCATCCGTACCTCAGTAATTGCTTATACCGAAAGTCAAATTGAATATATGTGTTAACTGTCAAAGCTAATATAGGACATCCAACAGAGTTGTGTACATTGAATCATATGTAATTCCTGTTATCATTTTGTGTTGTGGATCTCAAGGAAGGTCTTTTGATGTATGAACTACCTTATCTTTGAATCATAGGGCCTCGTATTGATTGGTGTGCAAGTTAGAAGATCCAGTTTATTGATTTTCAGTCTAATAGTGCAAAAAGGCTGACTAGATGAGTATAGCATGTTGTGAATATTCGAGGCATAATTGTTTAAGGTGTTTCATGTTTGAGACATGTTGTTTTGGGTCCTTACTATGTTTTGGTCAACATTGTTGGGTTCACATTGATAATTGTTTATGGATTGGGCCGATAGTTTGTACACGTTTCATATTTTGTTAGAGCCAACATGTAGTTGTTCTAATCTCTAGTTATAGATATATATATAATCGATTATTCATATCATTTTGTGATGTGATGTGAAATTTAGAAGGATATAGATCGATTGTGCGCAGTTTCACTTGAGCATAACAAAGATTGGTGATTCAAATTAAAGCAGACAAAGTTTCAAGAGCAGAATCAGATAAAATGTGAAGAATGTTGTCAATGTGCTTAACCAAAACTATAATCAGGCATTAGTAGATGCTATCTCATAGTTCATCCACTCCAATTGTCTATATGTGACTGTAAGATAGTGAGTCTTCTTTTGGGTAGTAAGCCTTTTTGTATTTGAGAAGTGAGTTGTAGGCAGTGTTCTCGAATGCATGTGCATTCCCCATTTGTAAACACTTATTTTGAGTATACTCATATTGTGGATTAACCTCCACCATGGTTTTTCCCCTAACAGGGTTTCCATGTAAAAATCCTTGTGTTATGGTGTCGTGGTTGATTGCCTTGTGTTCTTGCATCTTTCTTTTGGTTCAATGATATAAGTGGTTTAAAGATCAAGTTAATAAAGTTAAATTTTGCATAACACTAATTCACGCCCCCCCTCTCAGTGTTCCTTGATTCCAACATGTTGATCAGGTGGTTTGATTTAGGGTGATGATGCTATGATGAGTCATTGATACAAACTTCATTGACGCATTTACCTATGATCTAGACTTTAGATTTTAACACTTAGGTTCTCACTTTACAACTTGTGACACTTGTTTTACCAAAGGTTGAAGATGGCGATTGATTTATTATGAATGAAGGTTTATTTTGGGTGAAAGTGAGATGGGATGGATGGGTTTTGGATTTTCTAGAATATTTCAATGTTTTTTTTATTTTGAAAATTTTTGAGGTTGTTTTTGATCTTCTTATGCGAATGTTTATGTTTTTCAAATTTTTGAATGTTTAAGGCTTTTGAGATATTTGAATGCTTTAGGGATTTTTGAGAGTTCTAATGTTTAGGGGTTTTCAAGAGAATATTTGACCAAGAACCTAACCTAAAAGACCTATCCTAAGGGCCTCGAGGGCTAATCAAATATAAGCTTGCCTACGTTATACACGCAAAGACCACGTAGTTCAACTGACTCAACCTATTTACAAGATGATAAATGCACAGGTGACGGATGTCAGATTATTATGAAGGATTCCTAAAAGACTGACCTAGGGTGTCTCGGGAGCACATTAATGATGGCATTTCCTATGTTCAAGCTTAGAGATGACGTAGTTCGACAAGGGTACTGCTTTTTGGATTTTTGATATTTGACCTTTTTAGGGTTTTTTGATATGTTTTAGATTTTTCCTTTACAATTTTGCAATTTTTTTGGATTTTAGTTGTATAGGATTTTGCAAATGTTTTTGGGATTTTTGATGATATTTTAAGGTAAACAATACCTAGATCACAATGTCAATGTCACACTGTGAGATATAAGACATGGATTAAGAGTTATTTGAAAACAAGAGTGCAATAACTTGCCCCTAGTGTCTAGAAATTCTTCATAATGCAATGATAACCAAGAGAGGTAATGTATATGCAAAGATTTTGACAAAGTTTGATTGTACTAGATATGGGCTATGGGACTTCACGAGATAAAATGATAAAGATCCTATCAAAAGTTTGTCATGAGTAGATTTGAAGTATACATCGAATCTTTGTCAAGATCAAGATAAAATGGAATATTTGGATGAATCTAGATCAAGGATAGATGGAGGAAATATTGGATTATCATGACAATGATGGGATGCTTCTATCTGAGAAGGATCATAGAGATGCTCGATTCTAATCATGATGCTTGTTTGCCAGGTTTGCATCATAGTACTTGGCCAAAGTGCCATCGTAGTGGTTTTGCACTGGAGGACGATTTTTATTTTTACTATTTTCAATCCTTTTTCTTATATTTTTTTGGATTTTTGATCTTTTTTTTTAATTTTTGAATTTTTGGAATTTTTACCCTCATGTTGAACCACTTGGTGGAACTGATGTAGAGGCCACTGTCATAACGTGCCAGCAATATCCTGCATGAGGAAGTTGCTTTGCTAAGATATGAGCACTTGGGTGCAATCTTAAAGAATTCTAATCTTCCTTGTGGATATCAAAATTAACCTTGTTTATGTGCGCACATTGCGATAAAGTTCCTTCATAATCCTTATGATGAAGAGTAGCTGCCAACACATGGTTAATGTGAGAATTGGATATTGTGACTGGAGTGTATGGTGACATGTATGAAGGAATATGAAATGGATTGGTCGATAGTTTGGAACCTTTGACTCTCCAAACTTGGGAAGATAAGTGATGATGGGTGGGAAAGAAGGTTTTCATGGAATTAGGACCAACCACTGGATATACTTTGTTCCTTGCTTGGGAAGCTTTTTTTTGTTTTTGAGGACGCTTTTGATGGATATATTTCCCCTTTTGATTTTTCCCCATAGTTTCTTTGACTAATGGATTTTTTGAGGGATGATTTTACTTATTTTTCTTTGGTATCCATTTGTACTTGATGCGTCCTTTTTGCTTTACTGCTTCATTTTCTTTGTTGATCTTCTCCTTGCTATGATAGGAATTCTTCTTTTTACGTTGGTCCCAATTTGCATATGAGATGATGGGTGAATGCCAACTCATGATACAACTAGTTGTAGTGTTGACTGCATTTCCATCATAAGGATCCTTCGTGCCCCATATGTTGATGTTTGTTATAGACAAGATTGCCCCTGACATTTTGAAGGTATTATCAATACCTAATCCTTTGCCCCGATAATGTATCCTCTGATCCATAGCCACTGAATATGATTGTCATGAACACATGATATTGCTATGGGTTTATGCTATTAAGGAATATGAACTATTTGCTTTGGTTCTATGACATCATTCTCTATTGATACTGCTTCAAAAGATGTTGATGATGCACAATCACTGTAAGAATCAAGAATCTCGACTATTTCTTGCTCTTGTGTGGGAATATCAAGAGTGGGAGACTCATGTTTTGGATGAAGAATGTTTATGTGTCCATCAGAAAGAAACATCTCAGGAGCGATATTAGGAACATTTTTGGAGTTTAAAATGGTTTGGAAGATGTCCCTTAGCTCTTGGTGAAACTCTAGGATAGGGGTTCTTGATCCTGACTCGATTCAGAATAACTTTCATTATCCTCAAGAGAATTCTCTTGACATGATCCTTGGGTGGATGATACATCATCGGTAAAAGACTCTTCATAATAGTTTGTGTGTATGGGTGCAACAAGGGATATTTCTGGCTTGTTTGGAACTTCTTCAACATTCCTAATCATTGAGTCATATGTGGGAGAGATATCACAATATGATATCCAGTTGATGTCATTACAGTATAAAATAGTGCTAAACACTATTGATGGGTTTGAACTTTGTTTTAAAATAGTATCTTGATACATGTTTGATTCCTCATGTTGTGATAAATAAATATGTCCCACTGTGGTATCACAGGTATTGTTAATGTTTTTCAGGGTTGATGCCTTTCCTGAATCTTTTGATTTTGTATCGTCAGGCATAGGGTTTGTGTAAATTTTTAGATTTTCATTCCCTGATTTTTGATCGACATGAATGTCTCCTTGTTCAATAAGATCTTCTATTATATGTTTAAGTCTAAAATAATTTTGTGTGTTACGACCTTTATATCGGTGAAATTCACAAAAATGATCATCTTTATAGTACGAGGTTTGACTTGTAGCTCTTGATAGTTTGAGAAATTTGGGAGTGTGATAATGTTAGACTGTATCAACTGTTTTAGCGCATCCTCCATAGGTTCCCCTAAGGGAGTGAATTGTCGCTTGGGAGCATTATTGGTCCATTGTTGTCCATGATGTGTGTAGCATTGATCATTGGTTGATTGTTTGGTTGTGAAGTGTATGGTTGTTGTGTATTCATGGTTTGGGTGTTTTTCTGCCTAGGAGAAATTAAGACCACCTTTGAATCAACAACACCATCACTAGTAACATTTTTGTTCTTGGCCCAATAGTGGGGCTAGTCATTAAAACTAGTGGATGGGTGGTTGTCTTTATACACTTGTGTGTTCCCCTGTGAGATTAGGGATCGATTGATGTTAAGGGCTCTAGGGACAAGCTCATAATAAGTGGTAATGCACTGCATCTTCAAGTGGAAGGATATATTGGGATCAAGATTCTTTATGATAATCCCCACTTGTTGTTCATCGGGAAAGGGCCAGCTGCTTTCACTAGCTCTTTGCCTCCAGCGTTGTAAGAAATTAATGAACGCTTTTCCTTTGTTTTGTTTGAATGTGTATAACTCTTCTAAGCTCACATCCATGTCAAAATTGAAGAAGTGGTTGATGAATTTATCGATAATTTCTTGGAAGGTTTTGATCCCTAGAAGTAACTATGAAAACTAATCCATGGTAGGACCTTTTAAACTTCGTGGGAAGAGGTGCATTAAGTAGGAATCATTATAGGCCACCTCCATGCACATGACGTTAAATTCTTTGATATGGTCCATATGACTTCCTCTCCCTTTATATTTTTCAAATTTGGGGATTTCAAAATCAGCAAGAAATGATACCATTATGATGTTTCGATCAAATGGATATGCGCATAGGTTTTGTGTTTGGGGCTTCTTCATCTTTCCCATTGGAAATCCTGCATTTCTTGTGATAACGCCTTTAGTTGTGATGCTAGATCATCTTGCTGGTTTGGTGGAGGAACATACGTTGCATATTTTGTGATGGCGGATGGGTTGTACGTGGGATTCTGATATGATGAGGTATTGTATGGCGTGCATGGTGGTGTGGGATAAGAGGATGATGGTGTAGGTGTATATGTTCCTAATGTGTTTAGGTTGACGATGTTTTGTTGAGGGTAATATTATAAACCCTGTTGTTTTTGTTGTGTGAGCAATTGTTTTTGTTGGACATATTGTTGAGCTTGTTGTTGTTTTTGAGCTACTAAGGCTGCTTGATGTTGTTGTTGTTGTGTTGCTAGGGTTGCTTGCTATTGTGCTTGTTGTTGTTGTTGTGTTGCTAAGGTTGCTTGTTATTGTTGTTGTTGTTGTGCTACTAGGGTTGATTGTTGTGCTTGTTATTGTTGTTGTGCAACTAAGGTTACTTGCTTGTTGTTGTTGTTGTTGTTGGACTACTTGTTGGTAAGCCTATTGTGCTTGTTGTAAAGCTAAGGCATGTGCTTGTAATGTAGGATCAATTAGTGGTTGGGACATCTGCGATGGATTGTGGGTGTTAATGTTTTGATTAGGTTGTGGGTTGTTGATGAGAGGTTGTGGGTTCCCTTGGTTCAACATTCCTTGCAAGATGGTGGATTGAGATAGAGGAATGAAATTTTGAGGTCCCATTTGATTTTGCATGGTGAGAGGGACCGTGGGGAAAGATGATGATTTCATTAGATATTGCAATGGTAATGGTACGTTCAAACCTTGTAACTAATTGAAAGGGTTCCCTTGACCAATAGGTAGGGGTTCCCTTGTTGTATTTGAGGTGTGACTAAGGTATTACCTTGGTTGATGGGATTCGTAACCAAGGCGTCGTTTTGATTTGGGTCGATAATAGATGAGTTTTATGTGGATGGTAGATTAACTTGGGTAGCTTGGGTAACCACTTGTTTTGATGTCTTAATGAGGTTGTTGGAACTACTTATCAAGGGTTGACTTTGCGTGATAGTGTTAACTTGCCCTTGTTTTCCTACTTGAGGCACTTTGTCCATATTACCCTGTGTAACATTAGGCACGCTTGGGGTATTTGGGATGATGGATGGAGATGGTTGCACTTGAAATGTTGTGGTTGTTGTGGTGTCATGGAATGTAAGTGGTTTTCCAAATGTTGGTGTCCAAGTTGTGTCTTGGGAAAGGTTGGTGGTTAATGGAATGGTCATTTTGTGAATACTAAAAGTTGTGTATGTTCCTAGACATGAAGTGAGACCAAGGTTGGTTCCTATCCAAGTTGCAATACTAGATGTTAAGGGTTGACTTGGCACAAGGGATGGAGTTGGTTGAATCATAGATGGAGTCAAGCCTTGTGTCAATGATTGCGTAACAAAAGATGGGGAAATTGGAGCTACGTTTTCTAAGGTTTGATGTTCTTGTTTGTATTCCACGATTTCTTCCTTAGTAAGTCTAAATGGGTTGTTTGTAACATCTTCTATCTCCTATGGCCCTGATGGAGACGAGGGTTATTGTGATGGGGTAACTTGACTTCTTGCATCAAATTCTTGAGAATTGGGATCACTTGAGGTGAATGTGAATTTGGTTTTCTCCATGATTCTCTTGTGTTGTGATATTGTCTTTACCATAAATTTTGGATCACCTATGGGAGAGTTGTGTTGAGATTTGTAATGTTTGAACTCTCTAGTTGACTCAAATTTAGGTAGAAGGGATGCTCTAAATCTTTTTGGACAATGGTGAAAATGGGAGATGAAAAGGTGAATGATATGGGGAGTGATCTTTTCAAATGTTTTGGGACAACACTTTTGAATAGAAGTGGGATGTTTTGATGTTTGGATAAAGGATGTTTATGAACTTGGAAATCTTTAATGTAGACTCGTGACCTTCAAGATAAACTAGTTCAAATATGATAACTATCTTAACTAAGTGCATGAAAAATGATTCATTTTACATACAAAGTAGCTAAGTTAGGGTTTGGGTTGATTAATGTCTAAGTCAAAGAGTGTTGGTGTTTTCAATTTTTTCGCAAAGTTTGGTGAAGTGAAGGATGAAATATGATGAAGGATGGATAAAATGTTTGACCCAATGTTGACTTAGAGTGAACCTTTATTTTTCAAGACCAAGGTAGTGAGAAAGATAGACCTCTACAGTGATCAAACCCTAAGGACTTAATGATTTTGGTAAAATAGACCTCAAATGTTTTTGGAAATAGGACCCAATGATTTTGACAATAGAATTTGGACTCAATGTTTTGCAATGTTTTCCTTGTATGATAGCAAGCGTAAGGTTTGGTTGTTTCAATGGAGCCATCAGACGCCAAATGGTCATGTGGGTTTTAGTTTGTCAAATTATCTTTCTTAAATGAGTTTATTTTACCACAAACATTTGTCTTGATTATGTTTTCAAACTAAATGTCTATGTCAAAAACATCATAGATTCCACAATGTCCATTTTGTGAAAAGGATGAAATTCAAGCCATAGTTGCTTAGGTTAACTTTGGAAAATATGGATTGAGATGTAAACCAAAATATTTAGAAGTCTCTAAGAATAAATTCTTAGGAAAAGTAGTAATATCAAGGTTTTGTCAAAAGGTATCCATACTTAGACCAAAGGGTTTGAAATTTTGAAGATCGTGAATGTTTGTTTGTAACGTTTTGGAACCAAGCAAAGTATTAAACTGACTCACAATCATTTACAATCCTAGGTTGAAATGGCCATACTTGTTGAGTCCCCACTTGGATTTCTCCAAACACTAACACAATGCGAACAGTTAGAGATTTGGCAACACTAGCTCCCCTCCATGACACACACTTTTTAGGACCACCAAATCTCAAAATCCTGAAGATCCTAAGATCCTAAGGATTTTTCTGTTTCAATAATGTATAGTACAAATGTGGGGTAGCTTCAGAACGACCATTCTTGCACCAAATTTTAGTATTAAGGATTTTGGATTCTAAACAATGGTTCATAATAAAGGCTTCTGATGCAGGGGATACTGTGAAACTCCCTCAAGAGGTCTCCTAACCTTTAGAACAAGGGATTTTTGCATCATAAAGATACTAGGGGAGAACTATCATGTATCACTTCCCATTTATCACAATTTTCATCGCAATCACACATTTATATAGTGATTTAGAAGAGCTTGACTTTAGATCATTACTACTTGGGTCATTCCCTCCTAACCTCTAAAGATAAATAATAGCAAGGAAGTAAGTTTGTAGTTTGATCATCCCAGTTTGCATGAAACAAGGAGAGAACACACACCACGCCTTTTCCCTACACTAGCAAGGGGTTCATTTTTAATCCAAATTGAAAGATGTAGGTGATTTTGCAAAGTGCTAAGGAATGTTCATGTTTCTCAAGATCGCCGAGTGGCGCGAGAGAATTACATACACATTCAATAACACATTTGTAAATCAAAACGCAATAAACACTCATAAATTTTAACCCCTAAAGCTAAAATGAATTCATTTTATGCACCAAACGAAATGTTAAGTTGCCTTGTTCAATTTTAGACCCAAAATACAATGATGAAATGAGGGTTCAATTTTAGTCTTGTTTGAATGTTCTTTTTAAGACCCAATTGAAAAATAGTGTGGTCTTAAAGCGTGAAATAAAAAAACATTAAAAATGGGTTATAATTGCCCCAAAAGTGTTGAAACACTTGTTACAATAATAGTTCAAATGATAATAGAATGCTTCTTTTATTCAAGTTGTATTGTCCAAACCTACAAAACCCAAAAAACCAAAACAAGAAGTTAGAGACATGTTAGAAATAAGATGAAATCAAAAATTTAAAGCACATGTCAAAATTTAAAGAAAATGTGAGGTTGTTTGGTTCAATTTTATCCAACTTTGAAAGCTAATTGATTTTATCCCTTCAAGTGTTTGAGAAACATTTTTAGAAAATTAGATTATAACAACTTGAGATAATGACAACTTTCTCAAATCTTGATCAATTTTGAAATCGTAAAATGTTTTGGAAAGCTAAACATGAGATCTTCAAAACCCAGCAACCTTTCTGCAAGATTAGTCATGTACAATTCATTAAAAATTAAGGAAAATCATGCATTTAAGAGATTAAACCCAAATTATTAAAAAAAAGAAGCAAAATTAATCATGGACAACAACTTGAGATAATGACAACTTCCTCAAATCTTGATTAATTTTGAAATCGTAAAATGTTTTGGAAAGCTAAACATGAGATCTTCAAAACCCATCAACCTTCTACAAGATTAGTCATGTAGAATTCATTAAAAATTAAGGAAATCATGCATTTAAGAGATTAAACCCAATTTTTTTAAAAATAAAATAAAATCAATCATGGACAACAACTTGTGATAATGACAACTTTCTCAAATATTAATCTATTTTGAAATCGTAAAATATTTTGGAAAACTAAACATGAGATCTTCAAAACCCAACAACCTTTCTGCAAGTTTAGTCATGTAGAATTCATTAAAAATTAAGGAAAATCATGCATTTAAGAGATTAAACCCAATTTTTTTCTAAAAAACACTCAAAACATTAAAGTTCTCCCTCCTTCTGGTACCAAAATGTGACCAATGACATAGTGAAGGTTAACTACACCCGATCCATACGAATTCAAGGCATATTTATCCCACTAAACATTAATCCCAATAAGATCATTCATTGTAAACAAAGACAAAGAAGCCATTAAAACTAACATTCTAAATCATGAAAGCTTGGAAAACCTCTAATCTAAGACATTGAAACTTATTCTATTGGGGAGTGGTGTCACATTGATGTGGAATGACGACCCTTTCCCAATCTGTTAGAGTAATAAGTTATTATGCTTAATTAATTACATCACATTGATTAATTAATTAAAGTCCTTGTCCTCTTTGTACTTAAGCTAAACTTAGGCACATTAATGAGTGGTATTAATTATTAGGGTGGTACAGCAGGGAGTTTCATTTAGGGTTTCCCTTTTTAGGGTTTCTTGATCTCCTTCATAGGGATTGATCACTTTGTAATCATTGATTCTCTTAGCCATTTTACTGAGAGGTTTACAAAGAACAGCTTTTTTGGTTCTTCTTCATATCTTTTGCATGTGACAGGTATTCATCTTGCATGCAGGTGATCTTGGATTCTAACATGGTATCAGAGCTCCAGACCTGCAGCTGCCTGTTCATGATCTGAAGATATGGCCTCTTTGTGAGTTTCGGGTGCAAGGGTTTCCACATGCATCATTTCTGCAAGATCTGGAGGTAGCCTATTTTTTGGCTCACTTTGGGCTCAAACGGACGTCGCCATTGCGTTCGTAGCGTCCCAAAACCCTAGAAACGCCTGTCGTTTCGTCGATTTCTGAGCAGTTGATCCGGGAGGCAAAATTTTTTGTCTGAGGGGCCGTACGGCCTCCCCAGCACGCCTTTCGATGCACAAAAATCGAAAAAAAGTATAAAAAACGTGGTTTTTGGGGTTACGCGTGGCGCCTCGGTGGCAGTCCATGCGTGCCGACCGCCAGCGCTGGACCCTCACCCCTTGCATGGCTCGCCCGATTATTACGACCCGGTAATCCTGCGCTCAGCCCGGTCTTATGGGCGTAGAGCCCCAGTCCGCCGACCCGATGATGTCTCCGTGGCGGTCATATGGAACCAGAGGGGCTCAGCCCGATATCGATCTAGCCCCTCCGGTACCCGACCTTGGTCACATGCGACCAAAGGACCAAAATTTCTGTTTTAGAGTGCGATTTTTTATACAATGACGGGCGGCGTCAAATTCTATCGTGAACTGATGTCGGCCGCTGACGTCAGCGTACAACCAACCCTCTTGCCCCCCTCCAGCCCTGGTACCCTAAAGAAGCAGTTTTTTTCTTTTGGCCATAACTTGGGCATACGGTATCGAAATCGGGCAAACGAGATATCGCCGGAAAGCTGATTCCGAGCTCTTTTCTGTAGTGCAGTTTATTTTACAGTATTTTTCTGTTTTACTGCATTTATTCCTGTTTGAAGTCAGATATTGTTTTTGGACTTCCGAGCTCATAACTTTTTGCCACGATCTCCGTTTTTCGCCTCGTTTGAAGCGTCGGAAAGGTATTAAGGAGCTCTATATTGTTGTCCATGCACTTTTTCTGTATCTGTCCCAGGTTTATCAGTTAGTCCAGATTTGGCTCGATGGGTTGTTTGGCGATTACTTGGATGTTTTGGCAGTTGGGAGAGTGCATCTTGCATCTTTGCACTTCGTTTACAGTAATATATCATTTAATAATCACTTGTTGCATCATAGATTCCAGAGTTGTTCCAGTTTGGAGTTTTCCAGTGTTCCGTGGCATCGGGGTTTCTGTTGCTTTAATCATGATTCCTTGAGTCAATCAGTGACTCTCATCCGGTTTCAGTAGTATACAGAAGAATATTTACTTGCTTGCCTATATCAAGTTCCAGTGTTACTCTACAGAGTTCTTCCAGTGCTTCTTTGCAGCATGTTATCTCATTGTAAGGGGGGTTTTGTCCCACTGGGTTTTTCCTTCTCTTACTTATTCTTGCATTTGTAAATGGGTACCTGATCAGGCCTCGTTGCCGGGACCCATCTTTGCTTTCATGCATCCTATTCTAGTGTTTTAGCTTCTTCCTAAGTTCATCTTAAGGGGGGTGTTAGAGTAATAAGTTATTATGCTTAATTAATTACATCACATTGATTAATTAATTAAGTCACTTATTCCTCTTTATTACTTAAGCTAAACTTAGGCACATTAATAATTAATTATTAATTATTAAGTGTGCACACTAGGGTTTCATTTAGGGTTTCCCTTTTTAGGGTTTCTTGATCTCCTTCATAAGGATTGATCACTTTTGTAATCATTGATTCTCTTAATGCATTTTTACTGAGAGGTTTACAAAGAACAGCTTTTTCGGTTCTTCTTCATATCTTTTGCATGTGACAGGTATTCATCTTGCATGCAGGTGATCTTGGATTCTAACACATTAATCCCAATAAGATCATTCATTGTAAACAAAGACAAAGAAGCCATTAAAACTAACATTCTAAATCATGAAAGCTTGGAAAACCTCTGATCTAAGACATTGAAACTTATTCTATTGGGGAGTGGTGTCACATTGATGTGGAATGACGACCCTTTCCCAATCCCTTGGATAATGAGCTTGTTTCAATCAGTTTTATTGAAGAAAGTTAATGAAACCATTATAGATGTGTATGAAAACATTATTTAAAGCTAAATAAATATGATACAAGCCATTTTAACATGATTTATGCTAAGACGATTGATATGGGTGTATGCAAATCTACTCTAAATGTATGCAAGCTTAAAAAGATAAAAATCCTAATTAACAAATAAGCTAAATGCATGCATCTATGTTATCATGGAAGCCATTAATAGAAGCTTAAAGATAATATGCAACTAAAAATGAACTAAAATATGCTAAATGTGAGTAAAGTATGAGTGTGAGTGTGAGTGAATTCAACAGCATAAGTTTGCAATTGAAAGATGGATCCATTTGTCTCCAAATAGTGTTCTATTTATAGGAAAAAAAATAAAAAATGAAGGGTTGAGATAAAAAAGGCTAATCAATGGTCAAGGATGGAAGAATTTGGAGGCATTGATCATGGATGATCATCAAGGGATGAGAATCAATGATGAGATGTCATCAAGGGTTCTCATTTGTTCCAAACAAACACACTTTTGACCTGCACACATAGGTCACAAGGTAACTTGCTCAAAAAGTCACAAATTTAGCTTTCTCAAGAAGCCAAGTGAGAATATCCCTTTTTCAAATGATTGGAGGAGAGAGAATATTCTCATGGGTGAGAAAATAGATATTTTACAAATTAAAACAAAGTTTAATTGTGCAAAAGGGGAAGGAATATTCCATGGGAATATTCATCTTTTGGAGGAATGTGCAAAGGAGGAATATTCCCTTGCAAGTGGAAGAATTAGTAATTTGATAATTAAAACAAACTTTCAATTATGCAAATTAGGGAAATTATATGATATTCATTAAACAATTGATTTAATGGAGATCAAATGAAAAAGCAATGGATGAGATTGATTTGATTTATCAATGGTCACAAATGAAAGGAGGATGAAACATGGATTAAGGATTCTCATCAATGGATGAGAATCAAATATCACATGGATCAAGAAAAGATCAAGGGCTCACAATCATGCAAACAAACACACTTTGCAACAACTTTAAAAAGTTGTTTCAAAGTTTGTTTGGAGTAATCATTACCTTTTTTGGAGGAAAATAGGAGAATATTCTTTTGGAACATTCCCTATGCAAGTGGATGAGGGGGAAATTAGCAATTTAGTTAATTAAAACTAAATTTGAATGTGCAAGATGAGGAATGTGAGAATATTCATTAAATTATTGATTTAATTAATGAAAAGGAGATGCAAATATGATATTTAATTAAATAGCTTAGGTTATTTAATTAAATAAGAAGACTTAGGGTTAAAATTAAATAATTTGTATTATTTAATTAAATTAGATGAAATGTTAGTGTGAGAGGGGGTGAATTAACCTAATTAGGTCAATTAGATTAATAGGTGAAAACAAAGCATTTAATTAAATGATTAGGCTTATTTAATTAAATAAGCGGAAAGAGGATGGGTTTGAGGACAAAATGATGTAAGTTAGCCAATGTGATCCATCGAGACATTTTTAGGTGTCTACAAAAACACTTTGAAAACACTTTGCACAACCTAGGCTTCTCAAGAGATACCACTCGCTAGATCCCCACTCGAATTTCTCCAACCACGTAAACAAGGCAGACAGTTAAAGACTTGGTGGCATTGGCTCCCCTCCATGACACTTCTCGGGCTCACCAAGCCTCAATTCCCCAAAGAGGAATTTCTGCCTCTACACATGCTTGGTGAAGACATGGGGCGGCTTCATAATGACTGTTCCTATGGTAGCAAGTGAAAGGGATTTTGGCCACTATAACAAATGTTCTTAGTGAATACTCGGGGACATGGCACCTCGCGAGCGTCCAACAAGCCACTTAAGGCTTTAATCACTCTACTAGAGGCTCTTATATGTTTTTGGTAGGTACCATATTTCAAGTGACACTACATGACTAAGGCCTACATACCACGAGGACTTGATAGTTTAGTCTTATCCTTTTATATACTGGCTCGAGCGAAAAACCGGTTGGATTCATTCCCTCTTTTGAGGCAAGCCCCTCTAAAGGTAACAAAAGCAAGACAAAGATGTTGTTTTTGATCATCCAAGATAACACGAAGTGCAAGGAGAGATCATACACAACACCTTTGCCTCACACTTGCATGTGGTTCATTTTTAAATCCAAAATCCAAATGTGGGGTGTGATTGTACAAATGCCAAGGAAATGCTTTTGATCCTCAAGATCGCCAAATGACTCGAGAGGAGAGCATACACACTCGATGACAGTTTGCAAACCACAAGACACAAAAGACACTTGTTAATTTTAATCTTGCTTATGATGTCAAAGCAAACACTTGAGTTCTTTTTAAACCAATGAATTCAAATGTGGTCTAATCTATAAAAAGAAGACACAATGTTTTCAAGATTAGATTGTTTGGCAATCGAACCTGCAACACATTAATTAGTAGTTTTAATCAATATTCTTCGACAAACGAGAGTTATATATATATATTTTTTTCAAGCTTGGATAAACAAACCTGAAAAAACCAAATTGACAAAATTAGCCCCAAAATTAAAAACTAAACCAAAAAGAAAAATTAGCATTTAATCTAAAATCTAATTAGTACTGGGTTTTAAAGTTGGAAATCTGACGCTAGAGTTAGAAATTAGCTCTAGGCCTTGAGATCACAAGTCTGGGAATTCTGTCTAGGTCTGAAAAACTGGAATCAGTGAGTTAAGAGCTTAAGTCTAGAATTGGGGTGGGAGAGCTTTGAAATCTGAAACTAAATTGAACTCAAATCTACACTAAATTGAAATTTAAGAATCTGAAACTAAGTTAAGGTTGATCTAAATGGAACCAAGGAATTAAAGAATCTAAAGGCTGTTTGATTGGGGTCAAAGAATCTGAAATGGAATTGAGGGTGGAATCTAGGCTAGAGTTAAAGGTTTAAAATCTGACTAAGTTGAAGGTTTAAGAATCTAGAGCTAAAATTACATTAATCTAAATTAAATCTACATTTAAATTAAATCAAATCTAAATTAATTCTAAAGTTAATCCAAATTAACAAAAATCAAAACTAAAACTAAAAATTTGAATATAAACTAAAACAGATTCAATGAATGCAGTCTGTGCGCTCAACTAACTGTCAACTGTGGCATTACGCTCAACCAACTATCAACTGTGGCATTATTTTGTTCACGTCGGGTTCACCATGTGTATGATGCTGAAAATGAAAACCTTGAATTCACAAATAAGAATCGACATGCATTCAACATCATATCAATGAAGTATTTACAAATTAACACAAATGCAATAAATGAAATACTAATTACTAGGAAATCAAACACATGCATTCAAAAGGAAAATCACTCCATTGTTATCCTCCTATCTACAAGATCTTGTCTTTTCTCTCAGATTTTTTGCAACAAAAGCACAAGAGGCTATGGAGAATGGAATTTGATCAAACAAAATTGAGTTGTTCAAAAGTGAGGAGGAAGAGGGTTTTTTATAGATTTCCTTGTGAGAAAGATCCAGATTTCAGGAGAAATGTGGGATATATGGTTATGTGGAATTTTATGAATATTTCATAAATGCATGAATGAAATTAGTGAATAGATAAATGATAATGAACTAAATGATTATGCAAATACAGTGAATGAAAATGATTGTGCAAATGAAGCTTATGAATGTGAATAAATGATTATGTAATAGATTTAAATACAATATGCAATGGATAAATGATTATGCAAGTGTATTTAATGATAATGGATTAATGAATTACACAAATGTTTTAAATGATTTGTGAATATGAAAATGATTAATGAAATGAATTAATGAAATATGCAAATGGATCATTTAAATACAATATGCAATGGATAAATGTTTGGATATGCAAATGATTTAGGAGGAAAATATATTAGTGAATTAATTAAATAGATAATGAAACCTATTTTATTAATAGAAGAAATTAAATTATTATAAGGACATTTTATGTGTCTACAAATATTTATATTATAATGTTGTTTCAAGTTATATATAACCCCTAAATGAATTGATATATATATATATATATATATATATATATATATAGGGTTTTATGTCATGCAAAGTGGGATATATCCTTAATGTGAACATTAAGGGTTTAATATGGTAAGAGTTAGAATTGGGGATATGCTAGTATAACATGCATTGCTTGTTTCAATTTATATGTAACCTTGTTTTAATTTATATGTAACCATTATAATATAAATATTTATAACCCTGATTACCTGATATATATATCCCTTTTTATATTATTAGCAATGTCAACGTATATGTATATGTACCAACTAATGGTTATATATATATGTATTTGTATATGTATAAAAGGTTAATAGTTACATTTAATTGTAATCAAAATTATAATAGATATACTAAAGCATTCATTGTTGATAACATAAACTCAAGTACATTAACTTATTACAAAAAATAGGCTATGTTCAAGTGGTTTTCCATTGTAGGGAAACAACAAAGATGAACATATTAGTATTGTAAAAATTATACCAGTTACTCACATAACATAACAATATTCGATAGGAGAACTTGGTTCTTTCTATATAAGTGAAATGCCTTCAAAACATTGACAAAAATAAAAATGGCATGCATGCTATCATGTTGTGTTAACATCATAATTATAGATGGCTCCAAAAAAATTGTTCACAATCTAACATTCCTATTATGAAAATAAAATTGGAAAAAAGAATTTAGATGATGGGAAACATTTTATTGATGCATTGTTAGTTTGTGAGTCGTGCCTAGCCAACTGCTCATCCATGTTTATTATCTCTAAATTTGTAGGACTGCAACTTGATTGGGTTTGGCTAATACTTGTGTGAGGAAATGGTAGAAAATACCTGGGGAAATGAATAGAAACTAAGTCCTTGAAAATTTCATGTTGTTCTAGCAAGGGATTTAAAGGATTACTCAAACGCCTTTCCCTTACTGCCTCTTTTCTAGCCCTTTCCAATTCTCTCTTTTTTAGCAACTTCCAACTCAATTCTTTATTGCTTCTTTTTTGTTCCTTCTCTTTCCTTTGCTGATCTCTTTGTACCTCAGTTGATTGTCATTGAATGTCTTTTTCAATTCTCATTTGCTCCTTTAGGTCCCTTGTCACAATTCTTTCAATCTTTCATTGTTTGATTTGTTCTCTCTTCTTATATTTCAATTGTTGGATTTCCTTCCTCTCCTCTTGCTCCATTAGTATCTTCATGTATTGATCTATGGTGAGGATTTGGGATTGCCTGCTTAGTCAAATCCTATAGTCAACTAGATGCTTGGATGTATTCTTGACTAGATGAACATGTAATTTAAAGAATTGGGAGATGTTTGAACTGATTTATCCTCCTAATGGATCATTGGATTCTTGTTCATTTTCAACTTGCACCTCACTAATAGTTTCATCGACATCCTCACCTCCTCCCAATTCAACAAGTTCACATTCTCCACAATTAGCATAAAAATGTAGTAAGGCAGATGGGCCTATGTTGTTTGGTGGAGATAGAATTGATAGACTCCGGTCCTCATCCACATTCAAATAATTACCAAGATTTGCAACCCCCTCCAACAACCATGATGGACTGTCTATTGCACTAGGTAGAGAAAGTGACATGTCTACATCATTATGCTGGTCTACCAAATCAAGTGTTCATATTGGAGTATGTTGGTTTTCCAAATTAGGTGTTCCTATTGGAGTATGCTTGTCTGACAACGTAGGTGTTTCTATTGGATCATAAACTTCTTCTATCAATGGGTAAACTATGCTTTCCACAAGGTTACCATGTGTCCCTTCAACCTTTGATTGTGGCACAACAATACTATATATACTCAAAATATTTTTAGCAGCTAAAGCTTCCTTAGGGGTAGTAAATTGGAATATCTCACTTGGCCACATATCCTCCATTAAAGCATCTAGATTTAGGGTCCAAATACCTATCCTTTTAAAACCTGATTTCATGTTATCAACCATCAATGCTTTTTGAAATGCAACACTTCCAAGTGATGTCAACTCTACCCTTTTAATCTCTAGATTGGGATACTTACTCATCCATACTTCTCTTTCCTTCTTAAAATATGATTGGAATGATGCAAATATGCTAACATCTAGTGATTGCAACCTGTGAGATGTGTGGGTTGGTAGGGCTAGCGGGTCAATGCCTAATGAACTTGCTTTGTGAATATTTAAGAAGGCAACATGGCTACCATGGCCATCAAACATCAACAAGTGTCTATTAGTGGGTGACACACCTCCAAGTATAGAACCAAAAAAATGGTGCAACCAATTGAGAACAAGGTCTTTTGTCATCCAAGCATGGGGTTGAGCAACCATACATGCACCTGGTTCATAATGAGATATATAATTCTTTAGATGTTTTTTTCTCTTAAACAAATAGAAACTAGGGATTTTTTGTCCAACAACATTCACACAATAGAAAATTGTTACGCGCTCCCGACTCTTTGGTATAATGTATGAAACACTTTTGCTGCCCTTTTTTGCAAGCACTCACATTATACCATTTCTACCGGCTTGAATGCCAGTCTCATCACAATTCCAAATCTTTAATGGACCATATAGATTAGTTTCATAGGCCTTTGATAATGTATCATAGAATGGGACAACCACTGCAGGGCTCAAATTCAGTGCCTAGTCTTTGTCTTGTCCTTGTGTTGTCCTCAACGTGATATCAGGATGTCTTTTTTTGAAGCCTATCCACCAAGACTTACTAAGAACTCCATTCTTGAATGGATTTGGCCTCATTTGGCATATCTATGCTACTTCAGACTTCAAATTCATAATTTCCAATCCATGGAAAACTACAACCATCTCCTTACATCACTCAAAAAACTTTTCGTCTTCATCTTTGTTCAAAACAATTGGTGGGACTTTCCTCTTCGTGGAAGTTACACTAGTTAACCAATTCGTCAATGTGGTTGTTGGATGGCCCCACTTCATTGCTGCCCCCTTGTTGATATTCCATTATCTTCAATGTCTCTCATGGAAGATTCCATAACATTCATAGACCATTCATGTTGCACTAAACCTTCTTTGTTGTAACATTTGCATTGACTTAGATTACAAGGTCGATTGGTTGTGGAATGGGAATAACTTGATCATCTTCACATTCTGGAAGCCTCACACCTCTCTTGTGTGGAGGCAATGTTGTCTGTGCTCTCTTTAGAACTCGTCTACTTCTAGCTTGTGCTTTATTCTTCATATACATTGAGAAAACTGTAAGAAGCATATAAGCATACACACACATATAAATATATATTGCAAAGATATATATAATATGTATAGATATTGCATATATATATTTATTGAAAGTTAGTGAGAGGGATGGATGGTGGTGAGGGAAATTTTGTGCAAGGGGTCCATGTTAGCAGAGGAAACGCCAGCCAAAACTTTGAATGCCACAATGTAGAGGGTCCAATTGGCAACTCAGAAAAATTGGCAGACATACATATAATGGACCATGGATACCATTAAAAGATTGAAATGAAAAAAAGGTTTTACATAACCATACAAAAAATTTAAAGGTTGAAAGGTCCTTATAGTTTATGCTTATATAAAAAAGGACATATACACACCCATATATATATATATCAGTTAATCAATTTCAAAAAGGTTTATATATATATATTTTATAGATGCAAATAGTTGGATTTATTTTATAGTTACTAAAATTTGGTTATATAGAACATGATGAGATTGTTTAACTGTTTATAGAACAATTTAAAATCTCAAAGAAAGTGTAATAATATAGGGGAGAGGGCATGATGGTGGTGTGGGCTATGGTAGTGTAGCGATGTGGCAGTGAAAAGGTAAGCTAGAAATAGGCGTCCATTGCCTTCTCATTGTAAGAAA
>VDFB02382747.1:0-45630 GCA_007258455.2 Sequoia sempervirens
AATAATTTCTTTAATTATTTAACTACTAATTTTCCTCCAACTTGCACAAAGCATATTCCATTTTCAAAAGAGGATGCTCCTTTTTCAAAATATCTTCCCTCCTAATATATTTCAAACTAATTTCCTTGAATTAAGGGGATATTTTGAGTTAACTAAAGCTTCTATTAATCTTCCACCCTTGATCTCCTTGATCTATTCTGAATGTTGATCATCATATTCAATCTCCAACTTTGATCAAATATCTACATTTCTATAAAATAAGCCTTCACCTTCTCAAAAATAATTCACAATTCTCATAAGGAATTCATGAATTTTTTGAGAGCATTCTTCAGCATCTGATCATCATAATTGTGAATCAAGATCATCATCAAGATTTTTCAACATGGTTTATGCACTCTTTGAGCAATCCATATCCTAAACTAGCATAATTCCACAATGGGATTATAGGTTTGCATTATCTTGTATCTTTGTTTGAATTGATTTAATTGTTTTGGTTTCATTACCTTTCAAGCATTACATTCTAATTTCACTGGGTATGGGTGTAACTGATCTTTCTTTCTTGATTTTTTAGCATTTACTAACCCTAATTTCTTTGATTATGATTTATAACCATTTCCCATTATTCCCTTATGACATTTTGGCACACCCAGTGGAACCCACATCCTTGATCTAATGTTTCTTGAAGTTTTTGATAACTTAAATGTTATATTAATGCTTTTGCAATAGATCAACACTTTTATTTTTGCACAAAGATGCTTTTGTTATGCTTCAACACTATTGCAAGATTACAATGACACTTTTGTTATAGTTTGACGCTTCTAACTGACACTTTTTTCTATGTTCCCTGTGTAGGTTTTAGAGATGCTTATGCTACAAAACATTACTTTTGATACAACTTGATGCTTTTGTCGGCTAATAGCAACACATATGTGGTAATTCTTGACTCTTTGGTCTGAAATAGAGTGATACTTTTATTACTTTCTGAACACCATTTGTTTCTACACTTTCAAGCTTATCTAACCCTAACATGTGTATGGTTCTTTGATCTTTTTGGAATAATATATTTATGCAACTTGTGGAAAACATTTGGAGAACACCAAGATTAAGAAACTACTAACAAGTTTTCTTATAGGGTTTTTTTATACAACTATTATATTTCAATTTGGTGCTCTAAATTTGAACAAGCAACTATCATATTTCAATTTGGTGCTCTAAAATTGAACAAAAAACTATCATATTTGAATTTGGTGC
Organism: Sequoia sempervirens; assembly: GCA_007258455.2. Classification (NCBI taxonomy): domain Eukaryota; kingdom Viridiplantae; phylum Streptophyta; class Pinopsida; order Cupressales; family Cupressaceae; genus Sequoia; species Sequoia sempervirens. The sequence goes on from VDFB02382747.1 coordinate 1,252, forward strand.
ATTAAAATTGAACAAAAAACTATCATATTTGAATTTGGTTCATTAAAATTAAAAAAAAAAATTCATATTTGAATTTGGTGCATTAAAAAGAACTTGTTTACTATGTTTGGTAGGATAGTGGTGTGTATACTATCTCCTTGTGCCACAAGCGATCTTGGAAATCAAAAAAATTATTAGTTTGCAATCTATTTTGTACACCTAATGTGTTATTGTTTGTGTATGATCTTCCCTCGCGACTCCAAATAATGATCTTGATAATAAAAAGAAACATCATTATCATTTAATTCAAGTAGGGGGCTTACTTGGGGATTTCATCACCTCAAGGCCAAACTCAACCATATTTTCGAGCAGGGTATATAAATGGGGGAGAATGAAAGTTGTACCCCAAGGTGTGACCAATGTCCTATGAGCCAAACCTCAAGACCCACAGTCTACCAAGACTTATATAGGTGAGGAGAAGGAAGACCTTGTAGACTTAGGCATTTATGAATGGGTTCACTATTCATCAATCCCCCACAACAAACCTTGTTTATTAGTAGCCCTTAAGACCATCATTCATTGGCTTAGTAGAATGCAAGGTATAATATCATGCCCAAAGTTATTGACCGCATACTTTACTCTTGTTGAGGTGATAAAATTCATTGTTGGACCTAGTCCTTCTAAGGAAAGGGGTGGTAAGGTGGTATATGACCTTATCATACCCTAGTTACTCATTCAATTGAAGGTGTTATTGCTCCAGTAGGTGGGCCTCTACTAAGTCATTACACTCATTCTACTACTAACTAGGTTGCATAATTTTGGTGTGTATTCATTTTTTTTTATTAGTAATAGTTTTATTTTATTAATATAATTAAAAGAGTCATTACATCATCATAAAAGGATGCCTTAGAACCCCAAACCCTATACACCAAGGACAAACAAACTCTGACCAACATCCTTCTACAAACTACAACGCTACCACTGCAACATCTAGACCTTTGATTCAAAAACAAGAAACCCTTTACAAATACATACAAAAATTTCCAATCTATTTTTAGTTTTAACCTATTGGCTTTAGACAGGCTACCCATATAAAAAGCATACAAAAAAACAACATTCAAAAACCCCGGCTACCAAAAAATGAACATCATTACATTTCAACATTCACCACGACCTACATCAATGTTCCAGACTTTAGATTAGATCACCATTGCCATCTTCCCAACAGGCCATGATTTCAAAGAAAAGGAAAATAAATATTACCCACCAAAAAACCAACCAGCCACCATGTTCCCTAAAAACCACCTCGCCTCACTAAGCGATTCTTCCTAGGGATTTGTGAAGGGATGTTTGTTTCCTCATGAGATGTTGCAGCTTCCTACCTTAGAAGCACCAACTTCAAGTTTTCCCATGCCACCAATATCTCCAATTTGTAGGCATCCCTTTCCATTCTCCTTCTCCACCTCATGAACGAAATTAACCCCTCTTTAGTTTCTTCATCCATATCTTTGATTCCTTTCAAGACATTGTAACCAATGCCTGACACAGTGCATTCCAAAAAGGATTCCATTCCCACTAGCAAATCCTCATCGAAAAGTGAGTGCACAACCCATTTCACCACTATGAATTCTTCATTCAGCTCAAGACCCCAAGCAAAGATCATATATGCTATATCTACATTCATTCTTCTCCTATGTTTTTCTTCCATTCAATGCACTCCCAGTGTCTCCAAAACTGCTTCCACAACCTCATCATGCAAGCACTTCAACATTAATTTCAGCCTAAAGGCTATCACTGGGACAAAAAAACCTTTTTGTTGCCTCTACATTGAGAAACCATACATAGCCTCCATCCTTAAGAAAACTGATATTCCCTCATCTTTGACACAAGCTACACTAGATTTGATTACTCCACTACCCATTGCAGCCTTTAAAAAACCTCCCATTTGTGCCACTGGTGTCATCCTGCCACCTTCATCCCAAAAACAATGAAGCATTTACTACCTTCACTGCCAAAACATGCCAAGCTCATTCAATTCGAATGCATGTGAGATTTTTAAGATCTCGAAAGGATGATCTTAATCCTCATTGTCCTTTAAAAAGGACCACTGATTTGACAACATCCTACCAACTGTCGCCAAAAAGACATCTGTAGAAATTAGTTAAATTCCCAAGGAAAATTTAACCGTTATCCTACCTTTAGCCAACAACCCTCCTTCACTAATAAAAGCAGCATCAATTGACCAAAAAAAAACTTAAAAAGGGCCCCTCATAAAGAACCAACAACATACGCCTTCAATATTTTTTTCTTCCTAAGGAAATTGTATTCCCAAGAATATCTCTCACTTACCTCTCCGGAAGGGCCGTGTTATTTCGTAGCCCCATCAAAAGAATTTACATACTTCCAACCTTCTCGGAGTTTTCCCAACACCTTCAATACGGTCCCATCCTCTTCCTTGGAGGATCCCTCCCAAGGTCATAATAGGCTTGATCTTAATCCCTGACCAAGCTCTTTGAAATTTTTTATCATCCAAAGAGAAAGGAGTCCACAGGAATTGAAGTTGAGAAGCAATAGATCCCACTACTTCTTCTATCAAATGATCTATTCTGCTTAAAAGCCTCTTCATAGGTTCACTCTTATCCAAAAAAATCCTTCTATTCCTCTCTTTTTCCAAATTTCCCAAATTCACGATCAAGGGACTCACAATCCAGATGCTTGAAAGAAGAATTTTCTTTGAGAGTTGGCCAACCCTCAAAGAAACCTCTTTCAATGAAATGGCTATAGACCTTACCATCCCTAGTTTCAATAATTTCTCCCAACATTACGCTCTGACCTCACAATGGAAAGCGGGTGATCTATCAGCTCTCTGCCAACATCTGCACACATCACACACACACATTTGGTCCCTACAAAGAATCAAGCCTCTTCCTCTTCTCTCCCTAGCAAATTCTTTACAGCCTGACAGCTAGGCAAGCAAATTACACCCATTTTGGGTGGAAACAGATTTTATTCAACAAGGTTTCTTGGCCCCGAGCCTCACCCTCTAGGGAAGGCAATGAATTGATGGCCAGTTTTTGCACTAAGTATTACTGTTAACTAGACCACACCAGAGCCATCTATCCTCCTTTTGGTGAGTGGTGTACCTACTCTTAAAAGGAAATATCATTCATCCCAGCAACTTGCAAGGTGATCAAATGGCCCTCGTTTGATGCGATCCTTTAGCCCGTTTCTGACCCGAGGGCCCTACTTTGGTTCAAGGATGATCTCCAGGCCTTCTCTTTGTATTTGTTGAGATAGAAGCCCTGAAGCTATTTAGATCTTCCTCATCACACAAAATTGGTGGACCCCCCCACGAGTCATCCCAAAATTTTTCTTTAAGACCATTGCCAATTTTCCATGAAACATGATTGAAAATAACCGACCTACAAGAAATAATAAAGTTCCAAATAACAGAACCTTTAGGTAGGTTGCAGATTGTTAAAATCCTATGATCCTCTGCTAAGTCAAGATATTTAGCCTTCACAATTTTTGCCCATAATAAATCAAGGTTTGAATATATACTTCAAAAAAAAATTTCTCCTAGAGCTTCATTCATGAGCTTCCAATCTCTCAAACCAACCCCACCTTTTTCTTTTGCATGAAAGATTTTATCCCATGCTAACAAGGGAATTTTGTCCTATTCACTTGCACCATTCCAAAAGAATTTTCTCATTCATTGACCAATTGCTCTGATCACCTTCTTAGGGATCTTTAAACACATCATAGAAAAAACCGGTATAGCTGAGATGATAGATTTTAACATAAGGATTCTCCCAGCTATAGTGAGCCATTTGCTTTTCCACCCATCCATGCAACTCTTCACCCAAGCCACCCAATCTTTGCAAAAGCCAAATTTCTCTAGAAATTTCAAAAGAAACCCTATGTTAACCACATCATAAGCCCTTTTGATGTCCAAATTTAACATCATCTTCTCAGTTTTTTTCAAACAAATATAATGGATGGCCTCATGAGCTACAATAACACCTTCAAAATTAGATCTATTCGGGGAAAAGCCACTCTGTTCTACAGAGATCACAGAATCCAAAACCCTTTTCAACCTATTTGCAATAACTTTAGAAATTATTTTATAGACCATATTGCACTAAGAAATTGGTCTATAATCCTCAAAAGAGTTTACCACTGATCTTTTTAGGATTAAAATAATAAAGGTGTTATTTAAATCTTTGAGGATGAATCCACCTTTCCTTGATTCTTCAACCACCTCCCATAACTCATGAGAAAAATTATCCCAAATTTTTTGAAAGAAACACATCAGAAACCCATCCAAGCCTGGAGCTTTGTGTCCACCCAAACTGAATACAACTTTTTTAACTTCTTTTAAATAAACTTCCTCTGTAAGCATGGCATTCTGGGCATTAGACACATAAAAAGGGATAACATATAGGGTGTTAAGGTCAGACAATGAGACATCTAAGTTTTCCTTACACTAACCAGAATAGAAACTTATAGCTTCCTTATTTATCTTCTCAGGATCAGACAAAACATTTCTATTCATATCCTTGATTGAATTTTTTTAATTATTCGATCTACGCACCTTCACAAAATTATGAAAAAAATTGGCGTTCTTGTCACCCTCCTTAAGCCAATTTTCACGATATTTCTTCCTCCAAAAAAATTCCTCCCAAGCTAGAATTTTAGAATACTCTTTGTTCAAGCTCTTTTCCAATAAAAAATCCTCTTCCAATATACCCTTCTCAATCACTTTGGTATGTAAAACCTTCAGCTCTTCCTCCAACCTTAGCTTCTCAACAACAACATTCTTGAAGGACTCCCTATTCCATTTCTTAATTTTCTCTTTAAGAAAATGAAGATTCTTAAAGAAAATGAAAGCTTTATTATATGATCTTTCTAGGGCATTTTTCCACCAATCAACAACCAAATCCTTAAACCCTTTAGCCCGAAACCACATTACTTCGAATTTAAAGGGGTACCAATGCAGTGTGGCTTCTTCTTGGATTCTCAAACCAACTAGATAGTGGTTTGAAATAGTAATAGGAATGATCTCTGCCTCACAAGTCCATTGATGGGCAGCGCAATCACGAGCTAGAAAAAAATGATCCAACTTTTCAGCAATATTAAAAAAACCCCCTCTTCAATTCATCCAAGTGAAATCACCATTTTTAAAAGGAGATTCATTATTCACAACAAAATCACTGAAATCTTGTTGGCTTTGACTAGCCCAACACACACCTCCCATTTTTTTGAAGGCTTCAAAATAGCATTGTAATCACCACCCAGGAGAAACATCCTCCCATCCTTATGACCTAAACAAGCTAACAACTCTTGCCACAACATCTTTTTCTGGGTTGAGTCAGTAGGGCCATAAAAATTGATTATAAAAAAGATTTCCCTAACCTATTTTGAATCAAAACTCAACCATTGACAAAATCTATCTTGACGAACAACCTGGACATCTACCAGAGAGTCATTTCAAAGAACACCAAGGCCCCTTGAGGCACCGACTTCTCCAAAAAGTGAACAATTCCACCTGCTAAAACATCTATATAAGGACTCAAAGTCACACTGCTTAATCTTAGTTTCCTAAAGCAAAACCAAAGCTGGCCTCATTTGATCAAATAGATTTTTTAAGGAGCACTGCAGCCCCCGACATTCCACGATAAGGTTTTCATGGCTGCCAGGAAAAGGCATAGCTTTTTCTCAATCTCAATTTTCTCTGGCCAACAACATTTCCAACCATTTCAAGGCACATCCTATTTGTTTTAGGAACATGATTCTTCTCACCAACCTTAGCTTTATTGATTAAGGTAGAAGATTGTTCAATGGTTCTCTTTTCCACTATTCCTAGGCTATCATGCAATCCAAGCAAATCTTCCCTACCCTGCTCCTCATCTGAAGCCATCTTAGAATCTAAATCTTCCAAGGTGCCTCCACTATCTTTGAATCCTTCGAAAGCACTCTCAAGATTCCTAATAGGATAAATGGGAATATCCTTAAACACAATGTCCTCATTTTCCCCCTGAATGTCATCTACAAAAAGTTTGGCTTCAGAATCAAAACCTTGATTGATATTACCTGGAAAGCTGTGAACTAAATCTTCCCCAAGTTTTTCATCTCGACCATGTAGGTGACTATTAGAACTCTCCTTAGTTCTTGAAGAGTGGGAGTTTCCTTACAGAGATGAATCATGTTCTAGCCCACCATCGCTTGTGTTAATATTTTGGCCTGCATTTAAAGCTTCATCCATTTGAGGAGATTCAATCTGCTCATCATGAGCATCATTTCCACCACTTAGAAGATTTAGATCCCCCAGTAACCCTTCTAAAGTCTGAACCATCATCACTTGCTCTGAGTTTTTGAAAGCAATAGAATCCCCAATGTGGTGTGACTCTTGGTGAGTCCCCACATGAGATATTTCCTCAAACCCACTTTCAAAGAGAAAATCTATTTCCTCTTTCTAACTTCCATCCCAGATATGATTTTCCTCTATTTGAGAAGAAGACAAGTCTTTCAATTGACCCCATTGTGAACCCCATTCTTGAGCATTCCACATATCTTCCCATGCACTAGTTTTAGATAAAGCCAAAATCTCTTTGACAATAGTGTTATGAGCTAACCCTTTTCCATTCGACATGGTGGGGTAGTGGCCATCTAAATGTTCTTTCCCTAAACATTTCACATAAGACATCATTTCTTCCTCAATCTCCACCTTTTGACGCCAAACACCTTCCCTTGTTTTTAGCTCTATCATTTCAAGTAGAGGGTGTATTTTCTACCTCAGAATGCAGATCCTGGGAAACATACTATAATCATATTTTTCCATATCTTCCTCCGACTTCACAAAGACACCTAGTTTGTTTCCAATTCTTTTGAGTGCTTCCTAGTCCCAATATTCTTAAGGAAGATTATTCAACCTAATCCAAACCGACACCTCCTCCACATTTGTAGTGTTAGGATCAAAGTTTGGAGTCCAGTCTAGGATGGAAAAACCCCTCCCATCCATCATGAATGGACCACTTTTTATGATCCATTCCTTGTCCCTGCGGTAGTTTGAAAACCACCAAATAGAAAACCATTTTCCAACATTTTGGCATCTCACAATCCTTGCCCTAGTTTTAATCACACCAAGCTCCCAATCTTAGTGGAAATCCAGCCATTTCTCCCACCCCATCTCATAAAGAAAGCACGAGCCTTAAGAAAAATGACATAATCACTCCATTCTATGTTTTCCAATAACAAAGAGACCATAGTGGTGTGGGAAAAATTGGGCATTACCTTGCTTGTCTTTGCTTTCTCACTCTGGTTTTTTGGGTGCCAAAATTTTCCTTCCAGTTGTCTGAAATCCACTTTTCCATTTGAGAACATCGATCTGAACCTCCCTTCATTCTACATTGAATGACCAAAATTTTTGGCTATTATTTCTTAACACCCCCTGTACTCTAGAAACCGAGATTAACTGTGAGCCGCCCGCCATGCCTAATCTAGCTTCACATCTTTGGTGTTTTGACCATTTCTTCCCCTTCTCCCACATTGAAAGGCCAATGTTGTTGAGGCCCTCCATCATAATCAGAACCCTAGTGCCTTCTAAGTAAAAATTTCCTCGCGGACAAATTTACCATTCCAACCAATGCTTTAGGAGTGTTTTTTTTCTGTTAACTAGAGTGAGTTGTTATTAGATCATTATGTTTCATCACATAGGATGAAGACAGTTGTCATCATCTAATACCTTTATCATTTAGGGTTGCTCTTATAAAGCACTCTCCCTCATTGTATTATCTCTCTTGAGGTTCATTATGTAAGTTTTTCTAGTTGAGGATATAGTAGATTATTGTTTGCAGCTCTCTTACATGGAAGGTGTTTTTATTTGTTATTTGATCCTACATCTCATAAATAGTAACCAATTTGTGTACATGCAAATATGAATGAGACAAAAATTAAAGGTTTTCAAATTCAAACACATTAAATTTCAATCAGAATCAAACATAAAGACACAACACCTGAAATTAAAAAGGGAAACACTTTATTTTTATTGAAAAGTGGAAGGAAACTTCTACAATACCAAAGAAATAAGCTGGAAATAAACTGTTGCTATAACAAATTTGTAAAAGGTTGAGCTACAAAACTCCTTCTCTTTGCAATGCACAAGAGAGAAAAAGCAAGAACTAGCCTATAATCAGGAGATTCATCTTCATTGTGAGCAACCCACAGGCTCGAAGATGTTTCCATGTTACACAGGATTGTTGAGCCTCCAAGCTTAGCATCAGGATGCAATCCTACGTGTCAACACTAACAATTTTTACATGATAATGAGTTAGACTTTGGTGATTTTCTTGCTAGTGGAAAAGGGGAGGAGTGTGCATTCCATTAGGGTTTGACAATGAGCTAAATTTCTACATCTCTTGATTTTCAAGCACTTTGAACTTCCAAATATACTCAAGTTTCATCCCTCAAGTGCTAGACACACTCTTATTTTCTCACTTATTGTTAAAAAATTGAAATCATAGAAAATATAAAGGGGAACCTTTTATAGTATTATTTTTAGAATTTCTTGAGAAGGAATCGATATAAATATTTGTAAAAAAAACTTGGCACACAAACTCAAATATAAATTCTTGTAAGGATACCACAATCTCTTATCACCTTCAAAGTGTCTTGTTAAAATACTTGTGGTACCTAAGTTAGTCTTGTTCATCTCTAAAAGGAAAATATATCAAATAGAGCCCAAAAGAAAGATTTTTTATCCCATAAACCACTAGATTTTCAAGCTTGTTGAAATCCCCAAAAGTTGGACCTTCCAACTACTAAATAGATATAACTTGGAGACTAAATAAATCTTAGGATTTGATGGCCATTTGTTAGTAAGAGTGTCCAAAGGCCATATGACCTACTTGAAAACCCTAGAGGAAAGATAGTTGTTTAGATTGATTTAAATGAATGTGAAGCATAATGGGATAACAACATAAAGGATTACAATGAGTAAATATATTAAATCATTGATTAGTAAAAAAAACAAGTCAAAGGATTACCTAGATCCCTCATAAGAAATTACTAACATGATAGCATTGCTTAATCAAATAGGTAATGGGTTTATTAAAAGTAAAAACTTTCCATATTTGGATATTCCTAGTTGTGAATATGATAAGCACAACTCACTAGAAAACATATTAGGACCACCTCATAAGTGACATCTAATCATGAATTTTATGTGACATCATACTTGGTTTATAGCTTGACGCGTGTGAAAGATTTTTGATATTGTATTGAATAAAATACTAGTTACGTGAAGAATAAGTTGAAAAACATATGAACTCAATTCAAACAATAGAAGTGCATATATTCCAATCAAAGTATTTTTTGTTTTTATTGAATCATTCCAATGAAAGAATTTCCACGCTCTCTATCCTTAAAATAAAATATACAAAAAGAATTGTTTCGAACTGAAATTTCGCAAGAAAAATAAAGCATAGAGATTATTTTTATAAATAGAATTACAACATTTAAAGATTCCCATCACCTCTTATCTTGCAATTGTCTACGGGGATTTAAAAGGGCTTTGGAGGTAATTATTATACAAATCAACACATTATGTTAAAATTGTTGACTGGCGTACATTTTTAAAAAAATATAATTCTTGCTTTGGGCTTGGTGTTTTCCATATGATATTGTGATACATGTGACTTTGAATTAGTTATAATTTCTCGCAACAGAATATTTTTATACATTTTGATGAAAATAATTTAACGTGATTTAATTTGCATAGTATTATGTTGGTTGATCGGTGTGGGGATTGTTAGGTATAGTGTAAGTTGTAAATTTTTTGGTTTTTTATTTTTATTTTTTAGTTGTTGTTGTGGGATAGTTTAGTTGCATTTAAATTGTTTTTGGATTAGTTGTTATCTAGTCTTTGTCAAAATTTGTTTTTTATTCTTAGTAAAAAACATAACATAGTATTATATATTTTCATCAAACAAAAAATATATAGTTTATTGATTTTTTAAAATTTATAAAATATTTGTGAGAATAATCTTATAATAATAGTTAAATAAAATATATTTCAAATGAACTACTCTCTTTTCTTGTAAATGTAAAATAAGGTCAATAAAAAAAGGTGCTTCAAAGTTAAAAAAATGTCATTTATGCTAGGAATTGAAGTCTATATTATTTTTTAACATTTATTAGTCCATTTTTTAATATTGTGAATATTATATTTTAAATTTTAAATATATAAAAATAAAGGTAGTTCATTTTTTTATGGTTAAGAGGAGCTCTAAATAAATAAATAGATTTTAGATTTCAAATAAATTGAAGAACCAAAAAAATTGAAGGCTCAATGTTTATGGTATGTTAGTTGGATTATTTAGATGAAGACCTTAAAGGTGTGTCTATTTGTTGGGAATAGCAATATTTTGACTTAGCATATTTAAAAATAATTAATTTAATATTTCATACATTATAATCAATTCTAAGTGGAACTTCTCTTTTCAAAACATTATATGTATGGTGATATAAACTAACCATGTAAATTTATTAAAAAAAAAAAAGAAAAGAAATGCAGAGCATCCCAAAAACATCATTCGACACGCCCACGGATTTGCGCCGCTGGTTGAAACCGTCAAAACCCCGTTTCCCTAAATTTTGTATTCATTATCAATATTCAATATTCTGTGGGAAGTTGTCATGTTACCTAGTTGACGTAACCAATAATTATTCTAAGGTAGGTGAAATTTTAAGATATTGACAATCATTGACGATAATAAAATATATATCGTTTTCTCATTATGATATTTAGAGAATGGATAGAGTTTAGATCTAGAAAATTATTATTGGTATTATAAATGTTTTTATAATAATTTTAAAAATATTTATTTAAAAATTGGAGAGATAAGAAATTATTCTATGTGGATCATAATTTTCTTTTGAGAATTATGTTTTGGTAATATATTTATTTTATTTTTATTTTTTATTTTTTATTTTTATTTTTTAGAAATGTGATTATTTATTATTTTGATAAAAAAAAAATTGTTTTGCTTTGAAAAGTTTATGTTATTTTTAAATAGTTTCATTTGTAGATATTAATTGTATTTTAAAATTTTCAGAGATATGAAATTATTTTATGTGGATATATAAATCTTAATTTTCATTTAAGAATTATGTTTTGGTAATATATTTATTTTATTTTTGCTTTTAATTTTTAATTTTATTTTTTAGAAATGTGATCATTTATTATTTTGATAAAAAAAAAATTGTTTTTGCTTTGAAAAGTTTATATGTTACTTTTAAATAGTTTCATTTGTAGGTATTAATTGTATTTTAAAATTTTAATTTCTTTATATTTAAAAAAATGTCAGCTCGCATAGTTTTTTCTCACAATCATTGCATAAATGCTTCCCCTCCTATTGTCATTGTTGATTATACCTCTTGATGTAAGTGTTATTGGTATCATAGGTACTATCATATTTGGTTATTTATGCCGAAGGTGTATCCACTATGAAATGAGGCAAACTGATTTATTGCATCTACAGTTGAAGCCATCCCGAAGACAATTCTGATCATCCCCATCGTTCATCGTTCTTCATTACCTTTTCTCACCGCTGCCTACTAACTGTAGTGTACATCCACCATAAAATTTAAAGGTAAAGACACATCAATTCAAAGCCCATCTTTTCCTCAATCAAATCAGGAAATTGATGAATGGAGGAGTGTCGTGGAATGCAACAACCTCACTTAGGCGGGAAAAAGATATTTTGTTTTCGTTTATTAGATTTGACTGCCGCAGTTAATGTCTTAGAGGAATAACTGCTCCTTGTCAGCGTTATCCTACACCAAAGATACATGCTCCTTGGCATTGCCATCCTGTAAATATCTCATTGCCAAGAAAGTGACTACTCAGCTACCACCTTCATGCATGACGAGTATTCATCTACTCGACGTAAATTACATTGATTGCAAACTGATATTTGTTTGTTGATATTATACTACTGGTAAGATATTTCTTCAACCACCGCCTCCAATGTGCATAAATAAGCCGACTTATAACAAAGAACTTAACAACAACCTGGAGAATTGGACGTTTGCATCACTAAAAATTCCATACTACTATCTTCCACCTATGGAACGTACTTAGACATTCGCATGAGTAAAGGATCCCTACTACTATTTTACAACCAGGTACTAATGCACTAGTCTGGTTATTCTTCCATTTATGTAGTAGACTTTATTAGTTTTACTAACTGTTCAGATAATATAGTGAGAGGCTACTTATGTCCATCGAGTTTGCTTTATCTTTTCACGTTTGTGGATAGAAATGCTTAGTATTACGTATTTCAAATTTTCTAAAACTAGAGGCAATTTCCCTATATTTCGAATTGTGTCTAGCCTTCATTCCTCAGTTTAGTGGATATCGTTGCTTGTAAATTGGTGAAGTATATACTGGCCTTGTGAAATATTTGGAAAACTTATTGTAAACATTTTCCCATGAACTATAAGGCACACTTCTATCATGTATTCAGTTTAAATCTCCATTTTTTTGAATTGTTTTAGAACCAAAATATACATTAGCCAGGGATATCTAATCGTGGCATAATTATAGTTTTGCATCTGAACCACAAAATTCTTGTCTCCTTATAAAAATTTCTGAATGGTATTTAAAATCCCTATCTGGTATGAGCTCACATCTGGTCTTCAACTTTTTAAATTTTGAATCTTTGTTCAAGTCGTGTTTGTAAGTTCATACCGTGGACCAGTTTCATACAGTTTTCTTGGGGAACTTCAAGTAGAATGATTGATGTTTGATTTTTAGATAATCATGAAATAAAAAATGCTACATTCCTTTTAATTTGTGTGCTTTCTAAGCTCACCTTGTGGCATATTTTTGCAAAAATGAAGTTTGTTTTTGGTGGCAATGTTGTGAAGGTCTTTCACTATTGATGCATATCAAAGTTTTTTGTTTTGGGTTTTGCGCTTGAATATTTTCCTTAATGATCAAACATAGCTTTCGTAATCCATTTTCAAAATATGTAGGTAGACTTGTAGCATGAAATCTTCGTTTCTAAACTTATATAAGTTGCCGGTTTCAGTTTAGGTTCTGGTACATGGGTTTGGGTAGACATGTTCAGGTATATCACAGCATTTGGGTCCCAGTTGATTTTCAGTAACAAACACAATCGTTCATTGATGGTGCTTGATGATTCTTCGTCAATAAGCTTCTACATAAGTGTGTGTAAAATTCTTTGAGTATCCACATGGATATATGAAACTGTTTGCAAAATATACAAGACTTGATAATGAATTATAGGGTGTTGTCAATTCTTATGTGTTTCAACCGAATTTTCGGCGTACCCAATTGCACACAAAATGGTGCAATCGCTAGTAATTATTTTTAATTAAATAAAATTAATCTATGGAATGTATTGCTCTACTTCTTTTGAACTAATGGAATCTAGAGTTGATTTTTTTGTTTTCTATTATTTTTATATGTTATTTTTATTAAAAATTAAATTAATTCCTTTTATATTAGAAAGATTATGTACTTGTATTATGTTTATTGTGAAATATGTATATAATTTTATAAAAGTGACTCTTAAACTTACCTTGTTCATCATATTGCATGTAGTAGCTCATCCCCTTTTAATCATTTTAGTATTTTGGTTGTGTTTAAGAGAGTCTTAATGTCATAAAATAATGTGATGAACATTGAAATTCAAAAACTAAAATAAATTAGAAAAATTAAGAGAATTGAAATATTCTCATTTTTAGAGTAATAACGTTGTTTGTGGTAACAGGTAAATGGAAACAAGAACAATGTGTCACATCCCCCATAGACACTAGACTTTATTTTGTGTTAATCCTTTGTCGCCCCAATGTAATTTGGATGAAGGTGAAACTTTGAACTTATAACTATGTTTGTACCCCTTATTTTGGATTACCCTAAGAACTTAAATATTAATATAGTAGACTTAAACACTTTAAATGGTCATTTGGAACAATTAAATAATTGATATTTATGAATTTAATGATATTATTTGATTTTGGGCATGGATATATCTATTTGTTTATCGGACTAACCAGGTACTAATAATTTTGTGAGAATGTGGATGAGTTTTGCAGGTGCTCGAGGTGCAACAAAATGTGGACCTGACAACCTATTTTGGGAAAGAACCTTAAACTTAGTAACTTAGCTTGATTAGAGGGAAGTCGAATTAGATACTCCACCCTTAAGAGTCCATCTACCACCAATAGTAAGGCTTGATTTGAATATGTTTCTTTTCTTTGTCAATAGGTTAAATAATCCTTTTATTCCCTTGAAAACATTTTCAAACCTAACCATTAGTTGTATTAAGGGGAAATAAATAAATAAATAATATAATATAATATCAGAAAATTTAAACCCATAACTTGTTATTTGGAAATAAAATAAACCAAATAAAATATAAGATAAGAATTTATAAGAAATTAAAAATTAAAAATAAAATGAAACAAGGAAAATAAGAGCCATGGAAAAGAGAAAGTAAATAATAAAGAGTAAATAATAAAGAATAGGCCAAAACATTAGAAATAATAGAAAATGAAATAAAGAGGAGTCATGAAAGTTTGGAAAAGAGGGCAAACGCAACACTCCACGCTTGGGGCAGTCGACAACCTGCATTAATGAGGAGAGGGGTGCACATTTGAGGGCATGCCTGCACCATTAAGGAGGTATGGCATTCAAGCTTCAGAGCCATCTAGAAGGTCAGACGCCTAGGGAAAATGGACTAGAAAATCTCTCTTTAAAAACCCTACGACCTCTCTTTCAAGAAAAAAAGGAGAAGAAAGCAGCAAAGAGAGAATAATAAGAGTAGAAAAGAGGAGAAAACATGGGAGAAACAGTGGAGTGAAGGAGATTATTGCACCCATTTCAACAAGGACGCCCTCTCAGGATTTGCTTCATTTTACGCTGCTCATTTTGTCTATGTCTAGAAAGATATTGTTGTAGAAAATTTTACTTCATCTTTCATCATTTAAACTCCATTTAAGTTTTGGGCTAACAAAAATATAAACTATGTGTATATATATGGGATTGGGGTTGCACAGATGAAAATAAGAACATTAAAAAGAAAAAAAAGAAAGCCAAATCTTTAGCCAAACTGTTGCATAAGAAATCTCTTACATAAAGTATATAAATAAGGCTTTGTGAAGGCATGAATGCTTAATACCCACTTGCTTCTTTGGGTAGAAATTATGTAGCCTTGAGCATATAGTTTCCAGTAGAATCATTCAATTTAAAAGAGGATCATCATATTATGCTTGTTTTATTTCACCATTTGGAATTATTCATATTGGGGATTCTAGTTAACTAAAACAATCCCATTGCTGCCCCATCACTCCATTGACAACAGCAAATAAATATTTTCATTGACTACCTTTGTCACCAAATAGCAATAAATTTATTAAAGTAATTAACAACAACAAAATGCCTTCATTTCAGACCCCAATTGTATGAATCAACCTATTGTTCAATTTGATCAGCTAATTCTGAACCATAAGACTGCTAAAACAAGAGAAAGAGGTAGAGAAACTTCAAATCAAACTTGATCCTTAGTAAGGCAAAAAGAAAAGAAAAGGAAAGAAAAGAAAATGATAAATATAAATCTGCCACTGATAGAAAGGGTGGTATCATGGCATTTAACATTTAATGGAAACACTGCTGAAATATGAAGAAATTAGAAATTACAGACTTAGTTGGGAAATCAGACTTATAATTAATAATTGCAACCATAGATGCCCATAAATGATAAGTCTCACTCCAAGAAGGGTCTAAGGGTAGAAAATACTAGCCTACATGCGTCTACATTATTCAGTCACCTAAAACCATTCCATCAGCATGCCATAGGAATGAAAGGAGAACTATCAGAACACCCTTAGGACCAATCCAAAAAAGACCTAAGTGTGAACCTCTGGGATTTTGGAGTAGTGACAGGTAGTCATTGGACTGTGCCAATGACCGATGTATGGGCTACTGCTAGGGATTAGCTGGCTCTCACCTAGGTCACAGAGGTGAAGATTGTTATGGGCTACCCTGGATATAAATGATACGAGAATGATTACATGGGTAGGGACCCATCCGTGCGGGTAATGGTAATCCGAGGTAACCATTGTATCGAGGGGGTTCACTGGCAGTCACTGAGTGCACGAAAGTGATAGATGCTAGTGCTACCTGGGATTGTGAAGAAATTATCTGACATTATCACCAAGGTCACAAGGTGATAATTGTTAGAGGCTACTTCTTCCTGGGTGGACAAACTCATCATTAGTGGCCTATAGCCGATGGAGGTTGGAATCCACCAGCTTTGGCAGGTTCACTACTTAGGAATTCTCTAAGACCCTTGGGATGGAGGATGGACCCACAGTGTAGTATGGGATGCACCGAATCCTCTACCCAGATGACCAATGACCTTGACCCATACCACCATCCCAATTAGCGCAGAAGACCAAGGAATGAATGGGACCCCTGGTGTAGTGTGCAATGCACCGTCATTCCTTTCTATGGGATGCTCTAGATGGGAAAGTGGTGAGTCTCCCTTTTATTTTACTCCTTACCTTTCCCACACCTTTGATGATCCAGTTGTCACGAGGTTGGACCCACAGAGTAGTTTGAGATACACTGAAGCCTCTTCATAGTTGAACTTTGACCTTGATAGTCACCCTTCATGCCTTGATCAAGACAATTGCCCCATAATAGCTTGTTGGGTCCACTTGGTTGGGGTGGACTAGGCTGTGGTTCACATGGTTGGGTGTGTTGCACCCCACAAGGAAGCCAAATCCAAGGCAATTATGCATTTCAACATTTGTTTATGCCAGGTAATATAAATCAGGTTTCTTTCTTTGATAATTGGTTTCCAGACATGTTAAATGTGTAATCTTATTTTGAGTTGTTGCTAATGAGGTTTATATGTGAAATTGTATGGTATCAAAAAAAAAATTGCTCTCATGGCTAGGTTTTTACACAATGGTGAAAACAAATGCCAAAAAATGTGAAAATATGGTAAAGGCATTCATGGAGCCCTAGCACACCAAAATGGGAAAAAAAAGGAAAAATCCAAGCATTTTTTTTGCTAGTGAAAATTTAAAAAAGAAAAAAGTGCTCTCATAAACCAAAATACCATTTTGACCATACAAGCTAAGTGAAAAAAGTGTATGTAAAGCTCGCTTTTCCACTTGAATGAAAAAATTTAAAAGTGAATTTCAAAAAGGAAGCAAAACAAATGATCATTTGATCCCCTCTTGTAAGCACTTATCCTTCACATTTCAAGCACAAGAAGCAACACTTGAGTCCCTCTTCCAAAGAGTTTTCTTCCTCTTTGATTTAGAGCTTGCAAGGGAGTGATTTTTGCATGATAATGAGTTAGATTTCGGTGGTTTTATTGCTAGTGGAAAATGGGAGGAGTGTGCATATCATTAGGGTTTGACAATGAGCCAAATTTCAGCATTTCTTTATTTTCAAGCACTCCCAACTTCTATATCTACTCTTTTCATCCCTCAAGTGCTAGAAACATTTTTTTCTCACTTATTGTTAAAAAAAATCAAATCATAGCAAATATAAAGGGGAACGTTTGTTATTTTTATTTTTAGAATTACTTGAGAAGGAATTGATATAAATATATATCAAAAAACCCAAACACCCAAACTTGCAAATATGAAACTCTTCTAAGGATACCCCTATCCCATATCAGCTTCAAAGTTCCTTGGTAAAATGTGTGTGGTACTTAATTTGGTCTTATTCATATTTAAAGGGAAAATATATTAGATAGAGCCCAAAAGGAATATGTATTATCCCATAACTTTTATTCATATGGAATCCTTGAGACCACTAATTTTTTAAGCTCATTGTGATCTCCAAAGTTGGTTCTTTCAACTACTAAATAAATATAACTTGGAGAGTAAATAAATTTTAGGGCTTGATGGCCATTTGCTAGCAAGACAATGTCCAAAGGCCATATGAATTACTTGGGATCCATAGAGAAGAGACCATCGTTTAGATTGATTTAAATAAATGTGAAGCATAATGGGATAAAAACATAAAAGCTTACCATGAGTAAATATAGTAAATCATTGTTTAGTAGAAAATAAACAAGTTAAAGATTACCTAGATCCCTCATAAGAGATGAGTGTCATGATAGCATTGTTTAATCAAATAAAGGGTTTGTTAAAAGTTAAAAAATCAATGTTTGGATATTCTTGATTATGAATATGATAAGTACAACTAATTATAAAATATATTAAGACCACCTCATAAGTGAATGCTTACACTATTAAGTGTGTGCAATGATTCATACTCATGAATTTTATGTGACATCATACTTGGTTTATAGCTTGACATATGTGAAGGCTTTTTAGCATTTACATAAGGAAGGTAGGTTTGGTCCCACTAACCTTATAAACAACTACTTACCATAACTATAGTATAAGAACTTTATTTTTCACTATAAGAGGGTTAATGATGTGTATTTATTAAAAAAATCAATCATGACTAATGAAAGGCCATATGACAATTCATATTTTAATGCCCCAAGCTTTGGCTCAAAACATTATTAGATAAAAATTTAATTAAAAAATTCACATTCTAAGTGTGATATCTACAACGGTGTTGCACACCCATGTGCACAAGGTGTCATGATAAATCACAACACATAGGATACCCATCACCAATGCACCAAGAACAATAATTGTCGCACAAGAAAAAGACTTCACTCATTGTGTAATAAGGTGACCATGATGACTATGATTTAGGAATCACCTTACTCCAATAATCACTCAAGCTCACAAGTGGATAGGAGATGATGAAGATGATACAAAGATACATCCCACAACCTCCAACACTAATAATATGCACCCATAAGGTCATAGATGTGACAATGAAGACTTTGGTACACACACACCAAAGGTTGAGTATGAGGAGATCAATATCTCACAAAGTACCCAAACCTGACCACATGAACTAAAATGTTAGAAACATAAAGTAGATCCCTATAAATAGTTCCACCCTTTAGGAAATTATCCTAAAAATTGTAGGAAATTCTCATTATCCAAGGGTCCAAACTACAATGCATTCACTAACACACTTTGAGGACTTTAGTATACTTTCAAGACACTAGTACACCTACATTGTAGTCCTTTGATTTTCCTCCTATCCTACACTCTTGTCTCAATTAATAATTAATAAAAATATCTTCCTAGACCAAAAAAGACTTTTCTAAGTGTTTTCCAACATTGAGTTCAATTCTTTGATGAGTGTGAACATACAGATAATCAAACAAGTTTTACAAGTTTAACCATATAATTTCCTACGGACTCAATTTCTCAAAATTCATAATAGACAACACATCTACTAGGATTTGTATAATCATGTAGATGTAAGGATCATCTACAAAGAGGGATAGAGAGATATGGGAACCTAGTGGCACTTCCAACTCACTCTAGACTAGCTATCTTGACATTAGGTAGACTCCCAACACCAAAAGTGTCAAAACTCACAAGAAACAAAAATCGCCACTTAAATTCAATGATAAGACAAGTAAAGCATTCACAAAGACTTTATTAAATATCTAAACCCACATATATATTCAGATAGGAACAATAAGCAAGCTTTGCATACAACCATCACATGGGATACTATTTTTTACCATCCATTATATTTGTAGACACCTAAAATTGACCATTTACATTTGGTCAATTCATCCCTAGTTTGTCCAATTTATTATCCTCTATATTAATTAAATAATATTCCTATTATTTAACTAATATTTACTATCCTAACATTCATTCAATTTAATCTTGTATATCATCCCTAAATCCTACGATAAATAATTAAATTTAATTATTTATCTATGGTCATCCTACCTTAACCCTTCTCTCCCATAAATTAAATAAATAATTTATATTTATCTAATTTTCCCTCTCACATGTCTCATTCTTCATTATTTTTTATTATCCTCCCTAATCTAACCTAGTCTACCCCCTAATCGTTTGTACACACTTAATCCTTGATTAAGCG
Organism: Sequoia sempervirens; assembly: GCA_007258455.2. NCBI lineage: Eukaryota > Viridiplantae > Streptophyta > Pinopsida > Cupressales > Cupressaceae > Sequoia > Sequoia sempervirens. The sequence goes on from VDFB02382747.1 coordinate 21,278, forward strand.
AGATCAACCCTCTCCATCAAATTATGCACATGGGCCCTTTTACATGTGACATGGCCTTGGTACCATGTAACATGGGTCTTGTCCCCTCAAGGTACACCAAATGAATTTTTAATTCCTTTTATTATTCTCACCCCATCCCTTTGAAGTGTGAGGACAAACCTTGCCTTTATGGAAATATCTCCTCCCATACTCTAAAGTACCATCTCCCTCTCAAATCACTTCATGGTGCCACTTGGAACCATCCCATGAGGTGAGAAGACCAAATCATCATCCACCCTTGATCTTCATCAATCAATCTGAACACTTCATCCATTTTCACCTCTATCATATATATCAAACCCTTAGTCATTTTATGATCTCTCGCATATTTTATTATTGATAATTCATTATGTTGCCAAAATTGTTAGTGAGCACACATAATATCAAACATCTAGGGAAAATATACTCCACAAGAGGCTCAACATAGTTCATTTTCATCTAATTTTATGTTGGTTTAAGATTTTTATGCCTAATTTGAGTGTTTTGTTTGATCATTGTGTTGTTTGATTTTATTGTAATTTCATTCAATTTGACATGATTTTCATGCACACAATATCATTTCAATCAAATAAATTATACATAGCATACATTACATATACACTAGGTTACATGTTCATTCTACAAGAATATGAAACTAGGTTTTCTAATCATGTTTCCATTACATAGCTAAATGTGAGAAAAAATAATACAAAATACCATGCACATTCAACACCAATGTTGAGACATGTTGAAATTAACATATATCTCTCACAATTCATGTGAGTGGATTACATGCCAACTCAACAAGTTGAAAATAATAATTATATTTTTAAATGTGTACTCCAATATCATGAATTATATATTTTCTTTAAACTACAACACAAAAAGATGAAAAATATTTTTTGCACACACTCCTAAGCTTCTCCAAAGGATCTGTGAGTCCCCCACAATAGTTCAACACCAAATTGTCATGTGTAACCCTTAGGCCTGCCCCCTATATACTTGGATGCAACCAACTAGGTAGTCATCCAACATACACACCAACCACCATTGGTATAACACATGACAAAATCAAACAATTACATGATATAAAAACTGTCATATAAAAGTGAAAACACATACAAGATTGGAATGAACATCTTAATAAGAGAATATAATATGGGATCAATGCACACATTAGATTTATAATCCAACATACAAAGGAGGAGAGGGTTAACATAGGATTTAGTGATGAAGTGCCACCATGGGTATCAAGAATTGTTGAAAACACCAAAATGCTGAGAGGGGGGGTGAATCAACATATAATAAAACTTAAAAAATTCCATTTGCAAATTAAACCTCAAATCACATTAACTAAAAGAAGAGCAGCAATGAAAACATGCACCACACAAGGACACCAAGATTTTTACGTAGAAACCCCAACGAGGGAAAAACCATAGTGAGAGTTAACTCACAATATATGAAACTTGTTGCTTACAAAGATTGTAATGTTGTTTAAGGCTCACTACCTAAAGACTTGCAAGTTAAGGTGCACAAGCTTAGGGCAAGATACAAGGACCTGTTGAAGAGGCTCACTTCCTGATAGTAGGATACATAAAAATTACAATGAGAACATGAACATGAACTTCTATAAAAGAAGCATCTAAAATATGTTGGTGTTGTCGTCCCTTTTTCACACAATTACTCCATTATACCGACTTCACACACTTCATATTCAACATACTACACTCACTATCATCAATCAATTAACAACTATTTTTTTTCTTGTATAAATACCCTATGTGACAACTCAAAACCCCAATTAGGTCAGCTGCAAGATGATCTTTAGATGAAACATATGATACTACATAAGCTGGCTCAAAACATATACATTATGAAGAGAAAGTGAGTTTTGGATCAACACTCAACATAATAGGGCCTAAATACATCACAACACATTCTCTAAAGTAAAATTAATTAATCAGGATTAATTGTAGATGAAGGAAACAAGAATGTTGACCCAAAAAGTAGCAACACCACCAAAAAAACTAAATTTTCACCTTTACACCACCAAGGAGAAACCAAAAACATCATGCGGACCAAGATGTGAATAATTTATTCTATGCACAATATCTCTTCAACCTTCTCATGAAGCATCTAATCATTATTAGCAGGAACAAGAAGAGAAACATATTGAACTAATGAAAACAAAGCATCTTGAACAAACTGTAACACTTCAAAACTTAGGATATTGCATTGATGTACACCAAAAATATGAGACTTGCAAGGATGAACCCATATACTTTTTTATCGTATTCCTAAGTCTACACAACCACATCTATCACTCTGGAGGAATGAAAATCTTTCCAATAAGCCTTCATCAACACTTTACTCTGCTAGAGCTCATACTGAAACTCTATCACTTTAATTTTCACTGTATAAGGTGTGATGACGAGAATTATGGAATATAACACTTTCACATCTCGACCATCTTATCTTCTAAATCACAAGGAAAAAGCTTTCTCTATGGAAGGATGCAGACCAAAATACCATGAATCTATCTTAGAGTATACACTATGAATGCCTTAGCAAAACTTTAGTAACTTATCTCCATGTGCAGTACACCAAATAGGAATGATGTAAATGAAAAAATATTGTGAACACATAATAACATGTTTACCTATCTTTGCATTATACTTAGACACCAGGCTGATCACCATTCTTTCATATACTACATTACTAACTTGTACCAATAGATATATTTGCACATCAACAATCTCTGCAGTATTATACAAACTTCAACACACACTTTTTGCATCAATGAAAACACATCTTGATTTGGCATCAATGACAACACATATGCCAACAATCTTTGCCGTTTTCATTGATGAAAACACTCATTTATCTACAAGTCTTCTCTCCCCATTTAACATCAAGGGAAAAGGGCATAAATTCTTCTACTTATATGAACTCCCCCTTACTATATGATTTCTTACAAACATATACTCCCCCTGAGATGGAGATGCTCCAAAAACTGATGCTATGTATAAAATATTTTCAACCAAAACCCAAAAAGATACTGCAATCCTCTGTAAAACTATACAAAGACAAAATTGTCTTATCTACACCTTTGCAACTTCCTTAGAAGGTAGAATATTCTTGTAAGTTACCTTAAGATGCTTCAGAGTTGCAACCCAATTTTCTTTAAATGAGGTGAGAATATGATTTTGACATTCAAATTGCATGCATAACTCCTCAACCTCATCCACACTACTTGGAGCCTTCATTTTCTGATCAATCTTTTTTGCTTTAGCAAGCAACCTAGATAATAAAGAAAGTCTCAAGTTGAGTACTTCCCTTATCTAACCAAACTATTTATTTATCTTCTCTCTTTGGTCCTAAAGCAATATCAACTGCAAATGATTTTTTTCTATTTGAGCTCTTATTGATCCATCCTTATCCTTTGACAAACCATATATCTCTACCAATTGACTAATATGTGACTCAATAGAGTCAATATGATCTTTGATGTTCTTGGTGGAAGTTGGTCATTTTTAACAAAAGTGATATAAGGCAATAACTTCATCTACACATTACTCAAACATCTGCATGTTCTCTTGCAATTTGTTGTGTGGATTGGCACACTGGTAGATGCATCAACCATCAACACATTGGTAGATTCATCAGATCATAGGACGAGAGAGAAGTGCACCTTTTTAACTAATTGATTCTGAATCAGTTCTCCTCGAGACAAAGGTAGGAGCATCAGTTTGGGTGGGCGATATGGTTTTCCTAATTGCCTAAGTCGATTAACTCGAACTAGTAAATGTGTCAGTCGTGGTTCGAGAGAAATAAGAATCGATAACACATAGGCATGGGCCATGGGTAACAACACACATCACTAGTTACAACCCCAGGTTCACTTCACATGGTTCCAAATTTTGAAACACCAACATCATATCATATATAGATGCAAATCAATTTCACCACTTAGCAAATTATCTAGTTCCAATCATTGGAGATCCAAGGCCAAGAGTGGAGCATATCTATATCTAGTCCTAGTCGATGTCAACTAATCCAACACCAGTCACATAGCTACGGACCCTGAGTGGGACACCAATCACCTTCTTCCATGTCACATCTCCCTACCTCCTTTCATGTTACACCTACTTAAGAAAAGAACTATAATTCCCAAGGCCTATCCCTATATCCTCCCACCCCCCGGTGGGGTCTTTCTCGACGAATGATCTACCCCTTTAGCCTTTAGTCACTTCCTCTGGTGAAGATAGATTTTCCATTCTCTCCTCCAGCTTTTCCATCTATCCAACATCAACTCCCCCTGATGTTGGCTCCAGGGTCTCTTCTTCTAGGTTGGCCTCTACTGGATTGCTTGACCTGATGGAGCAACAACTTATATAGTAGTAGTAGTAGTAGTTTCTGATTCTAGTTGTTATAATTCTAGTTGTTAGATTTGGCTAAATTCTACCTAAAACTAGGCCCTCCCACCCATGTTACATATAGAATCTGATGCACCACCTCGGGCTTTGGGAAGTGACCCCTCCACTATCTCATCCCACTTGAAACTATATTTGGGTGGGGGGGAATCATAGTTCCCCAGGGGGCATTAGGATTAGAGAAAGATTTTATACGTAGCATGCCTCCCACCTAAGTGGATTGATCGATGGAAATGAGAGGAGGGAGAAATCCTGATAGATTGATTTGCAATCATAATGATCAGGGTGGGAATAATAAGTTTCCAAGGGTCACGTAACTAGAGTCCCTCTTGTTTTCTCTCGAGTAACTAGTCATTTATCTTCCTTAAGGCCTCTTGTTCTATCTTTTGCTCCATGTGAGAGGAATGATCTTTGAAAGAGTCCATTAAAAAAATTAGCCTTTTTTCTAGAGGAAAGGAAGAATCAATGTTTACCTCAGGTAAACCCTCCTAAATAATCTTTAATGCATCATTAATTAATCTAATTTTCTTCATATGTTCTTGCACAATCTCCTTGCAAAAGCATGCAGAATTCACCAAGCTGTAAATTATGAAGAGGAGAAATGTTTGAAAAGTCAACTTGTCCCTCATGAGTAGGAAATTGAAAATTTTGGGGTGTCACCATATGTTGAAATTGCATCTGCAACCCTAAAAGGTCCTTGAAAGAATCTAAAGATGAATCCTGACGTCTATCCATAGAAGCATCTTTTTTCTCAACTATCTTCTTCTTTGCATTATGAAAATTCTCAGGATCATCCTCTTTCTTTTTCTCATCATTTCTTGAATTCTCTGGAGGAGGAATATTATGTTCTTTACCAGAATTAGTGTTCCCTAGAGTAGGGACACTCACTTCACCTTGATCTCATGTGCCTTTTGAGCCAATATTCTCTAGAGGAGCGGTCTCCCTATTCTGCTTATCATTTATATGATCACCACTTGCCACATTACCCTCAAAATATGATAGATCTGTGTCTTGGGTAGACACATAAGGTATATCCTATAGGATAGTATCATCCAAAAGAACTTGATCCTCAGAAGTCGCCTCAACCTTCTTCATTTCTTCAAGAATCTTAGTTGTATTTTCTTCTATTTCTTTTTCTTTTTTCTATCTCTATATCGAAGACTTCATGTTTATCATGCATGCTAGAGACATCTCCTTCTTGCTAACCAGATATTTTTTTCTCACTTGTATTTTCTAGAGGCACCTGTTAATCAACATCAACTTCACTTGTAGTTCATTAATGATTTTCTTTTTAGCATCTTTTGTCATGTCTCAAATTTTGCTTACATTTTATAGTGTAGGAAAAATAATCTCTTTTTCACACTTAATTTGGGAATAATTAATAATAAAATGAGCTTAATCATGCCTTAATTTAGTGTTGTAATATGTTTTTCATGTTCACATTAAGTTTAGGGCCCTTTTAAACTAAATGGACTTAATTGCGCCTTGTTTTTTATGGTGTAAGGTGTTTCTTTACACTTTCACATTAATCTAGGGCTTTATTATTTAATTGAGGTTAATTTTCCTTAATTGGTCCCTTAAATTCAAACCCAAGCCTAATTAATTGCAAATTACGAGGGATAAATCCCGACATTCATAAATTCCATTTCACAACACTTATTTTTGGACGATGTGTGTCCTAGGTAAGTGGCCTATGACCCATTCGCCATAGGGTGAATGGGTCCTCACTTATTCCTATGACCCTGATTTTACATAATGTTTACCATTGCCTGATGTGTGTCCTAGGTAAGTGACCTAGGACCCATTAGCCCTATTGCGAATGATTCCTCACTTAGACCTAGTTCCCCCCTTTGGAATATGTTTTTGGTGGTATTTTAATGATTTAAAATCTATAATTCAATGTTGGCTTGTGATATTTGAATTTCATAAATTAATCTTAAGATATGTATAAATACAAGGTTATTTGACTATGTTCATCCTAGAATTTCAAGCTAAGATCCTAGAAGATTTCATGCAAGCTAAATTTATTCAAGAGAGCATTATTAGATAAATTTCAAGGCATTCAAGGGAATATTTGAAGAAGATTATTGCAACAATCAAGATTCATTCATCATGTCAAATATTTATTGCATCATGCATGTTGTTTGGGCTGATATGGTGATGTAGTTTTCAAGATCAATCAAGCCTATCAAAGGCATTGTTTTACATCAAGTTTCATCATCAAGATCTATATCCACTAAGGACACTTCGTGCAAGTTTGCAGATCTAAAATCCAAGGTGCAATAAAGGTGTGGTGAGTTGTGACATTGTTGTTCATTCATCATTGTTTCTTTCACGTTTCATTTCATTTCAAGGTTTAATTACCAAAATGGGGTTTGACCAAGGCAAACCCCCATTCTCTAACAAAACAACATTTTTGTATGTTTGATGTGTGACTGCAGGTTTTAGGTTGAAGACCATTTGAAGAGAAAAATTGAAGAAAGTTGCAAGAAAAGTTTTCAAATCACTGAAATTGATCTATATGATTTATTTTTGGCTTTCCAACAGTGAACAACTAGAATGCAGGAGAGCAAATTAGTGAAAGAACCAAAATCATTTTTTAGGATCCTAGCCGGAGACCCATTGCCCTTGAAGTGAATGGAGTCCTCGATGAGTTTAAAAAGAATCTTTGGTGATAGGTACACAACACTTTACCCTTTCCACTAGATCTGCCTTTTGACTATTAGTTGGGTTAGATTTTATTACTATTTCTAATTTGTACTTTATAACACGCATTTTGAATGAAATTAGCAAAATAGGTGCATCATACATGTTTCATTCTATATTAAACCTATTTTTCTATGTTTTCATTTTGCAGGTGAACTTAAAGTTTGATCGGTAGCTTTTCTAATTTTGGAGTCCTCTTTCATCCTAGATTTAGATCTATCATTCATTTGCATCTCTTTGCATTTGTAGAGTTGATGAGCTCAAGCACCGAGGATCACGCAAAACCAAGATAAACCTTACGAGAGAGAGAAAGCGAAGATAAAATGATGGAATATAGTGCAATAACAAAATGGCGTTATTATCATCACACACTAAATGATACAATATGCCTCAACTCCCCTTGAATTTCTTGAGTTAATGATCAGGTGGACATTTTAGGTGGGGAATTGAAGTGTCTCTCATTTTCTCAAAATCTACACCATCATAAAGACCTCGATTCCAAGCGCCTTTCGAGCGGGTGAAAGAAGTCCGTTTGCGAGTTATCTTGATCAAACCTTTGAATCAGCGGGATCCGAGGGGCATCAAGAAGCGGAAAAATGATTGTTTGAGGAGGAAATCAATGGAGCGGCGTCAAATCAAAGAAACTCGTGAGCGATTACGGCGGCGTTACGTTTTACGTCGAAATCCGACGCCGGAGCTCAAAGATCTGACTGGTCAAGTTTCCGGTTTGACTTATGGACCCCAAAGATGCGATATTGATAGCGTCATCATCACGTACATGATACTTGTCGGCATAGTGCGGTCAATCGCCGAAGCGTGCGATGTCGATCGTACATCATGCGCCCGCGATGCAGCATATCCGTGGCGTTGTCATCGATCGATCGGCCAGTTTGGGCGAATCGGTGTGCGTGGCGTGATGAGTTGTGAGGAGTGCGATCGATCGCCGGCCCGCATTAAGTCGATGTGTCTGATGCGGCGATGATGTGTTTCCAGCAGCGAATCATTTTGTGCCACGTGGCAGTCTCTGTGTGCGACACGTGTCTCCTTATCCGCTGTCGACATCCACGTCAATGTTTTGTTAGCATCCACTTGATCGAGTTGGGCTAATCATTTTTCGCCACGTGGCCTCTGTCTTCTACCCACGGACGACGAGTTGTCTGCATGTTTGTTTAAAAAAAGTTGTTAGGGATTCGAACCCCTAACTTATTGTTTCCCAATTTAGCCGGTTACCGTTGCCCCATTTCCGCGGGCTTAACTATAACAGGGGGCCGGTTGTTTTTCTTTAAGAAAGTAGTTTTATTTGTTGGAAGAAAAGGAAACCGTCGGGCTTGAACCCGGGATGCCCAGGATACCAAAAACCACTGTGGCCGTTGAGCCAACGAAGGGGTTTGGTATGCATACGGGATCAATTGGTTTTGTTAAGTGTTAAAAACCGATTGCCTTATAAAAATCAAAACAAACTCCCTATTCAAAGTAAAAAAAACAAACAAGAATCCTTGTAGGGATTAAATCAAACCTCCAAAACCTCCTAAGCCCGGGAGTAGATAATTAAAAGGGGTTTAAATTGATTTAAGAGATTATTAGGAATATTTTATTAAGATTTTATATGCAAATATGGGAGATTCATAAGGATTTTTATGGATTTGGTGAATATTTGCAAATCAATTGGTTGAGAGCCAAATTGAGCAAATTATTTGTATAAAAAGGGGGCTTGAGGTGAGGATTGTAATCAATTTTTTTTTTCAGGTGATGAAGTCCTGATGCTGAAGTGACGGAAGAGAGGTCTTGTTGAAGAGTCTTCAAATCATTCTTGCATATCAGAGCATCGTTACACTGCTGAATTGCTTGAAGAATGGTGGTGCTATTGTAATCAATTTTGGAGTTAATCGGATCGGTCTCTCTATTGGAGTGGACCCGGAGACGTAGTCACATTCTGTGACGAACTCCGTTATCAAGCGTTGTTTGCACTTCTCTTCTTCTCTCTCTTTCTGTCTCTAATTTCCTTTCTTTCTGTTATAATCACCTTGTTAATTCTTTCATAATGTTATTTCCTTAAGTTGATTTCAATTTAATTAACTTGAAATAATCATTGTAAAGCATTGTAAAAGTTAAGCATTTAAAAACTGCAATCTAGTCTAGATCTATCTGAGATGGAGTTAATATGAAATCATCTGGACTAGATAGGAGGGAGAGTGAGTGCAAAATATATAGTAGAATATGGGAAAATAATTCCAAGAGGGCAATAAATCCCAAATAACCAAGAGTGGGTGGGAGTTATGCCTGCTTGAAAATTCCAAACATGTGGCATAACCTGCTTAGAAGAGGCAGGATGATTGGTTTTGTGAGGCTGGCATATAAGGCCAAAAGAGGGTGTGAATCTCAACCACCCAAGTGTGAGTGGGAGCAACACATGTAATTGATGGATTATGCCACATGTCCTCACATGAACCACATCTCCTATAACCTAAGGTATGCTTAATAATGTGTAGGAAAAATAATATTAAAAAACCTACACTAACACCCCCCCTTAAGCATAGCTTAGGTGGGTGAAAGGATGAAATAATGCAAAGATGGGTCTCGGCTACAAGGCCATGTAAGGTACCCATGTACAATGATGAAACCTCTCAAAACATGAGAAAGAGAAAACCCGTAGGACAAAACTCTCCCCCAAGAGAGAAGAAGAGAGACCATATAGTCCCCCAATGTAGAATCTCCTACATTGTTGGTGAATGCTCGACACAAGAAGCTAAAGATGATCCAAGATCATTGAACACTATTTCTCCCCTTAGGAAGAAAGAAAACCAAGGATGTATGCAAGATATCTTCCCATTCCTGAAAGGAATATGAAGGAAGAATGTACGATGTCTCTAAATTCTGTTTAGGTGTCCCCATGTCAATGGTGAAAGTTGTCACCATCAAATCAAGTGTTCTAAGCCACATTGCAGAAGATGACAATCCAGAACCTAGTGGAGATGGATGTAGAACAAAATCTGAAGAAAAAGATATCTCCTTTGAAGACAAGTGTGCCTCCTCCAAATGCTGCTCAAAAGTATCCACAATCATGCCAAACTATGATGAATGATCATGTGGAGAATGAACAAGAGGATACAAAGGTTCCTCCATAATAATTGAAGAAGAATCAAATTCATCAAAGAGGAGATGGATGTCATGAATAGTGTCTCCCAAGTCTAAAACATGAGACTCCATAAATAAACCTGCAATGTCTATCAAGTAGTCATCTGAAGTAGCTATATCTGGAAGACAATGTGTATCCTGTTGCACTGAATCACAAGAAGCCATGAATGTAGCAATGCAAGTATCTTCAGATGCAATAGTAAATGGAGGAGAAGGAATGCAAGGATCGAGAACTGGATCACATGTGAGAATACCCAAGTTCAAGTATCCATAGTTCTCCTCAAAATCAAAGCTCACACTAGGAGTGCGATCAACAACCAAAGGATTAGAACCATCATCAGGTGCAAAGTTTGAAAAGGTATACAATCGAGATGCATGATCAACCAACCCAGTAGCAATTATCTCTTTGCTCTCCAAGTCTCTGATGATAACTAAATTAGGTGTGAATTCAACAGTCTTCCTCGTTCCACCATGAGTGATCTGATAGATGGAAAGAAGATTATTTGAAATATGAGGTACACACAAAAAATCATTAAAAGTACCATCCCCAATATCAACAGATCCTTTCCCAATTACATCCATGTATGTATTATTTCCCATCATAATAGGTGGCATAGCACAAGGCTCAAAAGAAGAGAACATAGACTGTGTAGAAGCCATATGATGAGAAGCTCCAGAATCTAGGAGCCATCTCCTTGATCCAAGACCTATAGAAGCACAAAGAGCTTTACCTTTTGATTTACCTGCCCCTGTAGTATGGCCCTTTTCCTTATCAAATTCTGAATTTTTGGAATTAGAAGAAGAAGCTGAATCAACCATTCGAGAAGGCAAATTGATGTTGTTCTTTGCTAAAAGATTCTTCAACTCATCAATTTGTTTTAAGTAACATTGATGTTCATCATGCCTAGATTTCTTGCAATATGCACAAGTGAGCTTCTCCTTCTTAGATGAATCCTCTTTTGAAGAGAATTTAGAGTCTACTTTAGAAGTAGATGAATATTTATCTGAATCTTTCTTTCTATCTCCTTGGTTCTGTTGTTTCTTGTTTTGCTTATTAGTGCCTTGTTTTGCAGTCAAGGCTTGAGATTTGGAAGATTTAATAATGCCCATTTGAATCAATTTATCTTGCTCCTTTGTGAGATCAGTTGCAAACTCACTTAGAGAAGGCATAGTAAATCCTTTTCCTAAGGCTCTTTTCATTGCATGAAATGTAGAAACAAACACTGCATAATCAGGACCAAGTTTTGAAAGAATACTCAAAATCAATTGTGAGTCATCCTTTTTAACTCCACACTGCTCTAACTGCAATCTTATGGCATTCAATTTAGTAAAGAAATCCTGAATGGTATCAAAATTGCATGGGCTCAATCCTATGAGCTCGCTCTCCAATGAATGTGCTCTCAAATCATCCTGTTTACCAAAGAGAGTATTCAAAGTATTCCACACTTCATTTGGTGATTTTGCAGACATAATATGAAAGTGTAGATCAGGAGATACAGCCATGCATAAGGTGCCAAAAGCTTCATCACACTTATTGAACCATTTAGGCTTATCTTCATCTTCTGTAGGTTCCTTATCAATACCCATTGTTATTCTATACAATTTTAACTTCCTTAAGTGAATTTCCATTTCATTTTTCCACTCAAAGTAATTGTATGGTGTGAGTAGAGGAACCGATTTATCCATTTTAGATTGTTGTAGCAATGTGAGAAAAAATGCAAGAAGAACACACATAGACACCCCCCTTTTTCACTCAATAAAGAATCCCCCCCAACAAAATATTATTATGCACTTTATAAATTAGTGCGTTTACAATGCTAGAGTTGTTTTCCAGAATTTTTCAAGTGTCCAAAATGGACTCAAATACTGAAAGTATAATTAAATCTCAAAATTAGAACTTCAAAATAACACCAAAGTATAGTGCTCAAAAAAATATCAACTTTCAAAAAAATAATCACCTCGATCCAAGGTCATATGTGAAAGTTATAGCCATTTGAAGTTTCAAAAATGAGAACTGTCCTTCAGATCTGCTGATAAAACTGATTTTATGGAAAATATGGATCACTTGAGAAAAAATGGATCACACCACTGCAAAGCCTGTGAAATTCTACCCCAAATCAAAAAAAAATTCTCTGAAAAAAAGAGCTTGTATGACTAAATTATGGCCCTCCAAAGATTGACTGCAAAATCAAAAATGCAATTGGAGAGAGGGTCTGCTGAAATGTTCTGATTTATTTTCTGCAAAATATATAACCTATATACAAAAACTAGAAATGACCTAGATGGTTTTTTTCTGCTGCAAACAAAACCCAGATGGTGGATTTTCTTCAAAATATACAAAAAATTTGGATCTAGTGTAAAAAAAATGCCTTTCACAACATAAAACAACCCCAACAACCAAAAAATGACATGAAAAGGTAGAATAAGCTACTTAAGACAAGAAAAGGCAGGCTGCAACCTGCAATACTGATTAAAACACTCACAAATCTCTCAAATTTGAGAAGGGGCTTGCAAATCTGACGCTCTGATACCATGTAAGAGTTGTTGATGAACTCGAGCACCCAGGATCACCTGCAAAACCAAGATAAGCCTTCCACATGAGAGCAACAAGAGATAAAATGCTGGAATATAGTGCAATAACAAAATGATGTTATTATCACACACTAAATGATACAATATGCCTCAACTCTCCCTTGAATTGACTGAGTTAATATGAACTCATCTGGACTAGATAGGAGGGAGAGGTGAGTGTAGAATATATAGTAGAATATGGGAAAATAATTCCAAGAGGGGCAATAACTCCCAAATAACCAAATTAGGTGGGAGTTATGCCTACTTGGAAAATGCCAAACATGTGGCATAACCTACTCAAAAAGAGACAGATGAGTGGTTTTGTGAGGTGGCATATAAGGCCAAAAGAGGGTGTGAAACTCAACCACCCAAGTGTGAGTGGGAGCAACACATGTAATCGATGGATTACGCCACGTGTCCTCACATGAACCACATCTCCTATAACCTAGTGTATGCTAATAATGTGTAGGAAAAATAATGAAAACCTACACTAATGAGGTTGAATTAGGTCTCATCTACGGTGTCTAGTTTGCATTTCATTTAAGGATTTTAGGATTGCATATTTTGCATTCTTCAAATCTAAAAAATACAAAATAAATAGTCATATTGCATATCATTTGCATTATTCATCTGCATCATATCAACTTGCATTTGAAAATTGAAACAAAATTGCATATCAAATTAGGTGCTCTAGGTTATCATTTTTTCATATTTTGCACTTGCATTTTACATTGAATTTCACAAAAAAATCAAATTGAAACTTGTTATAACAAACTAGAATCTAGAAACTACTGAAAATCACTTAAAAATATGTAAAAACATGGTTCAAAACCCTCATATAGGACTCATTCACCCTAGGGTGAATGAGTCCCTGATCAAATTATATTATGATTTTTTGGGCATTAAAATATTCATTTTTGTATTTTTGTTTGTTGCTTTCATATTTTTGTTATTGTTTCCAAAAAAATTGTTTCATGAATTTGATCATATCTAGCTTAATTTGGTAAATATACTTTTTTTGTGATTTCAAAATTGCATTTACAAGACTTCATTTTTTAGATTTTTGCATAGTGTAATCAGAAAATTACCTTGTTTAGAATCTGAAAATTGCATTTACACATTGCATTGCACTTTACCCTCTTTCCATTTTGGGTGTGTACACTAAGTTTGTGAAACTTTTATGAGCTTTAAAACTTGGTGTCCTATTAGCAATACTATTGTAAGACGTACTTTGAGACTCATGTCATCCCGCGATACACCATTTATCGTGGATCTTGGGTTTTCTAACTCTCTTTCTAATAGTGTTGATAATCAACCCCTTATGGATCATAGCATGCATACTTCATTTCCCATGACTTCCTTACCTACAACCAATGTGCATGATGTTGTTCATATCTCGCAAGAAAACATAAAAAGAATAGATGAAGGCTTAAAAAGTTACAAGACCTTGTGCTTACTGAAAGCATGGACATTAGAATTATTCCTACTTTACAAAATCTAAGGAAAATTCTTAAAACTAAACATGGGATACAATTTTTTTATAACCTCAGTTGCTTCCCTCATGAGAACTTAAACAATCAAGAGAATGATAACATACATGCCTTGGTCAACTTTATTGAAGCAAAACCTCATACGGTCCAAACCAAAATGCCCCTTGATATTGCTTTTTCACAAAAAGACATAATCAAACATGCACCCAATGGTCCTCTTTACATAGATGAAAGAATCAATGACAAGCCTACCAATGGGATATTAATTGATCTCGTCTGTGTAGAGAATGTGATCACTGAAGAATTCCTATTTGTGCATGAACTCTATTAAGATACATATGAAATATTGAAAGCATGGATCAAAACGCATAATGATTTTGCTTACCATGTGATTGTATCGATAAATTTACCTCTAAAGGTTGGATCGAAAACAATAAATGTCTCATTCACCATCATCCCGTCATCGAGCCAATTTTGTGTAAAGTTAAGCTATTTATGGCTTCACTCCATGAATTTCATACCATGGTTGTGCATAATTGTTTGAGGTTTCCCTTTGGAAATGAAATATTTACTGTACATCATAATGGCTTTAATCATGTGTCTTCCTATGGGAACTTTTCATTGGATTTATTTTGACCTGAGCCTATTTAACCTATTAGACCTTGTGAGGACTACTTTTTCAAAGCATATCAAAAGTTTGAGGCAAAGCGCATAGCAGAATTATCCCTTAGAAATATTCCTCAACCCATGATTGAGCCACCTACCCTAGACGAAACCATGATTGAACCAAAATTCCTTCCATATATCCAAGAGCAACCTATGACAAATCCTCCTACAATTTCCTATAAGATATCACGAGACAACCAAAACAATCTTGTTGTGCCTCCTAAAATCAAACAAGTTTACAAAGCCAAAGAGAGAGTGGTTGAACAACTTCCCATGGTTCCTTTTGTTGCTCCCTTAAGGGAAGAAAAGAAACATATGGTTGACAAACCCGCTCCTACACAATCACAAATTGACAATAGATTGAAATTAAATTGAAATGTTAGAGAGTGTAGGTGTAGACATCGTGCTATTGCTCGTATGTTACAAATTAAGAAGAAAAGAGCAACACAAAAAATCAAAATTTGAACTTACCTGAAGCAATGTATGATGATTCTATACCTTCACCGCAATGTAAACAAGAACCTTCTAGAGACATTATCATTTGACCTCCTATTGTGATTAATTTAGATGATGATATTGATATTGAAAAGATTGATGAACAAGTGTATAATGAGTTGAATTCATTTTTCTCCTCTTCCATGAACTTAAATGATGACAAAAGTGTTGAAATCGGTGCTTGTCCTAGTTCGAAACTTTTTGTTGTCCCTTTGGCTAGTTTCCCTCCTATATACACGGATTGAGATTGGGATGCAGATGAAGTTTATAGGTTTACTCGCATGTGCCTTACTAGTATTTTGTTGTGTTTTCTTTTTCATGTTTCTTTATGTGATTGTATGTGCATAATGTGATCCCTTGTACTGTGTTGTTTGATGTATCTCTCTCTTTCTGTGCATTCCTCTATATGTATCTACATTCTTCTATATTTCATAAACATTTTATTTTATTTTTGTTTGTCTTGTGTTGTCCTTTTGGGGATGAAGCAAGGCGTCAAGACATTTAGGTCTCTTCCATGTTGACCCGAAAGGATTTTTTCTTTATTTTCCCTCTCTTTTTTTCATTCTTCTAGTTCTATGAGTATTTTGGGAATGATAATGTTTCTGAGATCTATAAAAACATTGTAATAAGACATACTAACCCCAAATCGATAGATCCCTTATGTATTTTTGGGGGCAACCTCTCCTTCCTTTTTCATGGCGTAGCTTCATTTCGGAAACATGTGACTTGGCATAGGGCTTTCTGAGTAATCTCTCATGTCTTAGGAGTAAAAATTTGCTACTTTAAAGCAATTTCTCACAGCAATGGTGTTAGCAACCACTTTAAAGTGGGGGCATACATTGATGATATCTTTCGACATTTATCATGTTTCATGGTGTGATTTTCTTTTTTCTTGTGATGTGTATTTTTCTTGGTGGTGTCATTGGGTTTGATGTCCTAAAAGAGTGTGATATTTCTTAGTTTATGACTTTCCTCTTAGTGGTGATGCAACGCACTGCATTCCCTAAGTTGTGAATATTTTACTCTTGATTTTACCTCTCTTGGAGAAATTACGCACAATGTTCCCTAAAAAGAATACCTTACAAAAACTAAGCAAGATCCCCTTGAAAAAAGAACCATATATACATATATAATGTCCATAAGTGTTTTAAATAACGCAACTTGCTAACCTTGTGAAGCTCAAAACCTAAATTCAAGGCCACCTAGCATAACACACCTTGCTTTCCTGTGGAGCCTTGCCTAGCATTGTGGTACCTTATTGAATTTATCAAAGAAATAGCTTTGGTATGGTTAGTATGATAAGTAGCTGACACAAAGGCATGACTTTCTCATTGTACGATGACAGTGTGTATACCTGGAATGACTTTCTCACTAAACCACTTTATTTGAAGACTCACCTAGTGGACAACCTAAAGTTCTGCTACCTCAGAGTGAGTGCAAACCGATGGCTTAGATGTGTTCCACATCTCATTGGATATTTCAAGCTTGATCTTCCTAGTCTGTGATGTTGTATGATTGTGTATCTTTGTCATTGTTGCATACATAAGTGTCTTGAATGTCTACTTTAGTGTGGGTTTGACATGGGGTCATACTCTCACTAAAGTGGGGGCAAAATATAGTGTAGGAAAAATTATCCCTTTTTCACACTTAATTTGGGAATAAATAATAAAATGAGCTTAATTGTGCCTTAATTTAGTGTTGTAACATATTTTTCATATTCACATTAAGTTTAGGGACCTTTTAAACTAAATGGACTTAATTGTGCCTTGCTTTTGATGTTGTAAGGTGTATCTTTACACTTTCACTTTAATCTGGGGCTTTATTAATTAATTGAGGTTAATTTTCCTTAATTAGACTCTTTAATTCAAATACAAGCCTAATTAATTAATTGCAAATTTTGAGGGATAAAACCTGACATTCATAAATTCCATTTCATAACACTTAACTTTGGAAGATGTGTGACCTAGGTAATTGTTCTAGGACCCATTCGCCATAGGGTGAATGGGTCCTCACTTAGTCCTATGACCTTGATTTTACATAATGTTTAACATTTCCTGATGTGTGTGCTAGGTAAGTGGCCTAGGATCGATTCGCCCTATGGAAAATGGGTCCTCACTTAGACCTAGGACCCCCATTTGGAATATGTTTTTTATTGTATTTTAATGATTTTAAATCTATAATTCAATTTCGGCTTGTGATATTTGAATTTTGAGAATTAATCTTAAGATATGTATAAATACAAGGTTATTTCACTATGTTCATCCTAGAATTTCAAGCTAAGATCCTAGAAGATTTCATGCAAGCTAAGGATATTCAAGAGAGAATTATTAGATAAATTTCAAGGCATTCAAGGATGGATTTGAAGAAGATTATTGCAGCAATAAAGATTCATTCATTATGTCAAATATTTATTGCATCATGCATGTTGTTTGAGCCGATATGATGTAGTTTTCAAGATCAATCAAGCATATCAAAGGCATTGTTTCACATCAAGTTTCATGATAAACATCTATATCCATTGAGGCCACTTCGTGCAAGTTTTCAAATCTACAATCCAAGTTTCAATTAAGGTGTGGTAAGTTGTGATATTATTGTTCATTCATCATTCCTTATTTCATGTTTCATTTCATTTCAAGGTTTAATTACCAAAATGGGGTTTGACCAAGGTGAGCCCCTAATCCCTAACAAAACAACATTTTTCTCTCTTTGATGTGTGATTTTTAGGTTGAAGATCATTTTAAGAGAAAAATTGAAGAAATTTTTGTTACAATAAAAGTTGTCAAATCATGGAAATTGATCTACAAGATTTATTTTCAGCTTTTCGACAGTGAACAACTGAATCTGGGAGTGCAGACTAAGCAGAAGAGAACCCATAAAGTATTTTTTAGGAGCTCTAGCCAAGACCCATTCACCATAGGGTGAATGAGTCCTCAGTGAGGTCTAAAAAATCATCTTTGGTGATAGGTACACAACACTTTACCCTTTCCACTAGATCTGCCTTTTGACTATTAGTTGGGTTAGATTTTATTACTATTTCTAATTTGTACTTTATAACACGTATTTTGAATGAAATTAGCAAAATAGGTGCATCATACATGTTTCATTCTATATTAAACCTATTTTTCTATGTTTCACATTTAATAATGTTAAGTTATTTAAACATTTATGGAAAAAGAAATTTATCAGTTTTGACTTGTGATAAATTTAAGATTTCAATGTCATTTGAATTATATATGTATCCATATGAATAAATAAGATGGGTGAATGTTATGATGTAGAATGGAATCTTTTAGTTTCAAACATTGGTTAATGATTATTGATGAAACTCTGCAAGTACAAGTGTGTGAATGTAGTAATAGGTTGAAGACCAAGAACATGGTTGAGGTAGGAGTATTAAGCCAGATGATGATCGGTAAGCATGTTGGAATCTAGAACATGCACACACCATTGAAAATCATAATATCTGCATTAGAGCTTTTGCAATTTGGTGGATATCATTTTTATGTGAAATGTGTCGATGACTAAATAGATAAGCTTATGGGAAGCAAATTTATAGATCATTTTCTTTACCTTGACTATTTGATGCTATTCACAATACAATGGCATGCGTTCCATATGTTAAAGTTTTTAATATGAAATTGATAAGTATATATATAAATATGTATACACACGCACACACACATATCGTTATCATCATTTGGTATGATTATGACTTAGCAGAGTTGAGCATATCACATACACTATCCTCAGTGTCTTTCCTTAATCAAATTTTGAAGGATAGTTTCCATATCATTCTAAAGGATTCTAAATGATTTTAATGATATCAATGGTCGAATGATAGCATGCTTATTTTTTAGTATGATAGCATGCATATCATTCTTAATGATAATAATTTTTTCTTTAAATAATCTTCTAACTAAATGATAGTAATCAAATAAGAAGAAGAAATGAGGAAAGATTTATTTGTTATTTAAAAATTGTTAATTCATTTAATAGATAAGTGTTTGAAAACCACCAAATGCAATCAAAAAAAATTTTGTTTATTTCAAAAATTTTAAAAAAATGGATTTGAGTAGATAACGGGCCACCAATAACCCCTAAAAGAGGAGAGAATCTCATTGCAAGAGGTGGGGGGGAGGGGCAGTTAACATAATGGAGCTTTCCAATTTTAGGGAAAATGTGGATTCAAGAAAGGAGAAAAATCATGCAAATGCTTAAGGAAAAAACATAGCACAAAAAGGAAGAAGCTCCTCTAAAAAGTAGGAGAAAAGAGAAGGTTGACTTTGGAGGGAAAGGAGGGAAAGGAGGAAAAGAAAATTCAAAGATTTCACAAATTTATCTTCGTACTCTGCCTCATTTTTTTGTGAGAAAAAGTAGAGGTAGGATCATTTTTAGCAAGTTTCCTTTACTTATTGTGGCTTTCCTTTCTTCATCGAAATACTCAGATTTCTCCTTGAACAAATGTATTTCTACTGGAAACTATTTCATTTTTATTTTCTTTGTGAATGGGTCTTTGCATGTGTTCGTCGATGGGTATGCAATTTTGGCATCAACCTCTTTGTTGACATAGTCATGTCTCCCATCCAAATTTGGGTCTCCACTATTTCATTTACAAACTGATACCACTGGTTGACTCTTTTAATGAAAACCTCTATGGTTGTGTATAACCCATTCAATTTACAAGTACAATTTCTATGGCTCATGCTCTTCACCGTGTCTAGGTGGTAGGTCGTCAAAAAGATTGTTGTTTTATTCTTTAAATTAAATCTCAGTCGAATCACGAATTGGGATGGAAATGTTTTGTTGTGCATTTTATGTTGAGGGTTATCAATTATATTGAATGGAAATCTTAACCCAACTGGTATTGTTATTTCCTTCCTGAATTAAACCATGTTAAAGTTTGGCAGATATGGGAATATTGTTGCCTCTTTAACCGATAGGTTATTTACCTATCGTCTCAAAGAAGTTTTTATTCTCTTAAACCTGAGATCTTACAGAGAATGATTCCAATCATTCCATTCACAATGTCGATTCTTTGATAATCATGTTGTTAGTTATGGGATGATTCACATTGTTCCCATATTTGGTGATCTCTTTATTGTTTGATAGTTTTAATTCAATCCTTAACAGGCTAAATGATATAATGGCATCATTTTGTATGTTAAATTTTCTAATATGAAACTAATTATAACTTAGCAGAGCCGAGCGTATCACATACACTATCCTCAATGGCTTGCTTTAAGCAGATTTTGAACGATAGTTTCTATATCCTTCTAAAGGATTATAAATTATTTTAATGATATCAAGGGTCGAATGATAGCATGGTTATCATTTAGAATGATAGCATGCATATAGTTCTTAATGATAATAAAGTTTTCTTTAAATGGTGTTTTAATTGAACGATAGTAATCGTATCATTCTTTAGACATTAATGCCTTGAAAAGAATGAATAAATCCAAATGATATAAATCATTTTGAATAAGTTATCTTAACTAGACTTTGTTCTAAAACATAATGATACATATGTCATTCTAAGGGAAAAACGATACTTTTATCTTTTTAGATTACCTTGAAATGTATGATTTCAACTTTGAACCTAATCAATAACCATTTGAAGCTTCCTTAATTGAAACGAATGAAGACTTGGTAGTAAGTTTACAAAATTTTCACATTAAAGAATAGAACAGAACGAGCCTTGTTATATAGTTAAACACCAAATGATCACTCTTGACAGAAAGTTAGATTGAATCTAGAAATGTATAAACTCTATCTTATCTAGTTTCAATTTCAATTTATTTAAATGAAACGATCTTGTGACATTTTGGATGATATTTAAACTCAAAATGTTAAGTCTAGAGACTGTTCTATAAATTATAATTTGCACGTTCTCATTTGAATCTAGTTTTTTTTTAAAGAACAAAATATGCATGAATGATTTTTCTGGTGGAAACTAATGTTCTTTTTTATCAATAAGAATTGCTTGTGGTATGGATCTTTCTTTTTCAAAAGAATGTATAAGCATACTTAGTTTTTAACAGAAGGCCATATATGTGTACATACATAAATCTTTCATTTATGTATATACACATACATGTGATATACCTTCTTTTAAATTGTTTATTTTCTTTATCTGAAAAATGTATATTTTATTCCAAGTAAGAAGGAATAAAGGAAATAGTGGAAATTTGTATGTTGATGCATGTGTTGTGATATTCTTATCTTGCATTGATGAAATGGATCATGTATAATGATTGAATGTTTTTTTGCATTATTTCCAAGAGTAAATCTAGTTTAGTTCCTTGCATATATTTGTTGAAGCGAAATAGACAAGACAAGATATATGTAGACTATGTTGTGGATTGTTGATTTTTAATCATGAAAGGATTGGCTTGCAAAAACTACTAAAAACCAGGTTGAATGCTTGCAAACTATGTTATTTGGATAAGATGTATGTTATCTTATGTATGTGGGAGGTTACCTTCTAGGACGAGTGCCAAAAATGGGTTAGCAAAGAGTATAGGTTTTTCTTTTTCCAAAATCTATCTTTTGTAGTTGTATACATCATATGCTTGGCCAAGTGTTTGTCATCCATTATGTTGAATGGTCTAATTTTTATGATGTAACTCTCAGCCATTTCCTAACATTGAGCTTGCATGTTCTAGTTGTGGTTATACATGCTTGTAGTTATTTTAGATGCACACCATATCCCACCTTGCATATCGTGTTCTCTTGCTAAATATTTCATGCAGGATCGAGTATTCTTCAAGTTAGGAGGAATTTTGGGGAAGCGTAGCTTCATGGTTGGTTGGAAAAGTACCTGAACCATATTCTCGTCCACCAGATGTGGTGAGCATTAGAATGGAATCACATGGAATTCCATCTTGTTTATTGTACTTGTACCACTTGATGTAATATTTGAATTGACTAAGAGGCGATGTTAACCTAGTCAACTATGTAATTTGACAATTTGAAATTTGGAAATGAATTGAATTTTTTTTTGATATATTATGATATGATATAAAATAGTTGATTCAATGTCTTTAATTTAATATTCATAATGTCACAATTGAATTATTTTTGTGTTATTTAAGCATTATCTCTTAAAGTTGCACCCTACCTAAGTTGCAGGACTTAGCACTCTAGAGAAACATGGAATCACTCCTAGGTTGTGGGCCACCTAGAACTTGGAGTGAATCTCCAGATAAGGTTGCTCCTACCTGGTTATCACCTACAGATAATCTACTCTACCGATTTGATAGGGAAAAGGGTAGAAGGAAATACATAACTTAAAACTGAAAATTGAAAAATAAGGGTGATACACCAAACTGAAAAGGACTATGAAACTCAGAATTTCATACACTTGCCTGTAATAACATAAACTAAAGATGCACAACTAGTTATTGTATGTCTTTGCATAAATATTTCACAAAAAGGTCCTAGAACTCAAACTTATAGCAAGAAAATATCTTCACAGCTAAAAGTTATTTTTCATTTCAAGACACAAGTTGCAACCCGCATTGACACAATTTATGCGTATAGGTATTAAAAAACATGAGACAAAATTAAAATTAAATGATCAATACCTCATAGATAACTTGATCACTCACTTAGGAACACACAATAATGTAGAGAATAATTAGGCAAGATCTCATATCAATTGCATCCAAGGCTCTCACTGTATTTCATATCCCAAAAGAGTTACAAAAATATGGTTCCATCTACCCAAAGGATTGAAAAAATCACTAAGTAAAAAAATGCATACTCTGAACTAACTGTAAAATGAGTCAAAAAATGACTATAAACATCTCCTAAGCAGTTGCACCAAACTAGGAGTTAGAAGCTTCCTTGGGTTGGATGCCTTCAAAAAGCCTAAAAAGTAGCAACTAAATCTTCTCCAAAAGAGCTCCAAAGTGTTGTAGAAGTCAAGTTTGACCATACCAAGCATTAAAGCATGCAAAACCACCCCCTAGATGCTCTCATAGCCTCCAACAAAGTGAGCAAAGGCTCCTATATACTCTCCACATGTTTTCTCAACTACCTCAACCACCCCTATATTCCTAAAAGTCATGAAGACTCAACTATAAACCTCCTCAAGTCATTTATGAAGAATAATGCATTATCTTTACATATAAAGTAGCAACTTCATTAAGTGATTTATGACAATATCACTTTAATCAAATTCCTTACAATTTTAAAATCAATGCAAAAATAAGGGTTTGACCTCCATATACAAGTCAAGGTGAGAAACAAGTCATGAAGACTAAACATATGGCAAACAAAGGATCATAAGGAATAGGACTTAGAGGTATTAACCCACGCCACCATTAGTTTGACAAAATTTAAAAAAAAATAAAGTGGTAAAATACCACTTTACACCATCGGCCAAAGGATAGGGTTTGAAAACCCTAGACACAAAACTGGGCCTGAAGAAAGAAAACTCATTTCATTTTCATCTAATCCTTCTAGAGACTTTGAGGCTCCGCCATAGGGTTTCTCTGAGCTTCTGTATGTGACTTCCATGGCGGATTTATGGAACTTCAAAGGGGTTTCAACAGATTTTTGGCAAAGAAAACAAAGAAAACTTGAGGTAAGCTTATGAGAACAACTTCAACCATTTCATTTCATTTTGTGGGGAAGATGAACACTTGAAATGAGCCCATTCTTGCAGAAACAGGAGTATATTTCACAGAATAATGAATGTATTATTTTCTTGTGCATTGTCTTGTTTGCATTTTGGAAATGATGATTGATTTTGAGCTTAAAAAATGCATAAAATAAGAATAAACATTTGGCTATATGCACGTCACTTGTATTTCCTGTATTACTTTGCTTGATATTT
>VDFB02382748.1:0-18197 GCA_007258455.2 Sequoia sempervirens
TTATTAACTTGTAAGAATATTCTAAAGGAATCCCTACAAGTCTTTTGTCTTTTTGTCATCTCACACATGTGTGAGGATGACTTATTTTTTAATTCCTTTATTAAGGAATATTTGTAACCACCTCCTTAAGAGGTGACACTTTGCACACACATAGATGAATGGTGGCATTCATTGAGTTGGGAGTTACATTCTAACTCCTCTTTCTCACCTCTACTTATTGAGGTGCTTCTCCTCTCATTCTTCAAGATTCAAGCAAGCAAGCTAAGGCTGAAGCTCTCTCTCTCTTTGTATTATTTTTTAGGCATTTTGCCTCCATTCATAATATTGGGGTTTTTTCTTATTTTTTCCCCTTAACAAATTCTTGTGTCTCTCTTGCTTTGGTGGTGCTTGGTTTGGCTACTTCAATTTATTTGGTAATCTCTTTCCTTCAAACAATTGCTCTTTATTAGTACTTTCCATTGCTCTTTTCTATTTCCTTTCATGGTATCAGAGCTTGGTATTACTAATATCTTGTGAGCTACATTGTTGAAGGTTTACCAGATTTTTCAGCACACCATTGGAGGCACTCAAATAGAAAAAGAGAAGAGCCAAAAGTCTAATCTTGTTTTTTTGTTTGATATATTTTTCTAACCCTTGTGCAGGATTTCTTATCTAAATATTTCTAAGTTTTTCAAATTTCAAATTTGTCCAATATATTTTGCTTGCATGCTTTATTTATCTATTTTTGCATAAAAATTTAAAAATTCATTTTTTTTTGCATGTTCAAATTTTTTTAGGGGCTCTAACTCTAGTTCAGAAATTATTTTTAGGAAACAAAAACTAATCTGCGTTTTTTTTTGCAAATCTGTATATTAGATCAGTAAAATAATCCATTATAATTTGCATGCATGTTGATTTTTTTTTTCCAGTTTTTTAGAAACCCTCAAATAAAGGATTATAGTTCAGTCTTTATAAAAAAAAATCTTTCATTTCTGTATGTTATAATGTGCATGTTCAAATTTCTGTAAAAACAATCAATTTTTGTAAATTATTTTTTTATTTTTTTTAGGGATCTAACCCTAGTTCCAATTTTTTTTAAAAAAAAGGCTAATCTGCTTTTCGCAAATCTCCAAACAAAACAAAATCTCTATATTCTGCATATTTGCATCTTTGCATGTTCGAATTTCTGTAAAAAAAAATATATTTTTTTAAGCTCTAACCCTAGTTTAGAGATCTTTTCAAATAAATCAAATAAATCTTTCTTTTTCAAACTTGACACCTTACAGAAGTTTTTTTTAAAATAATAAATAAATATCTAAAACCCAAATTTTTATGCATACAGTAAATAATAAATTCAAATAAAAAATTGTAGCTACCCTTGCCCCTCTGCTGCTTGAACCATGGCTTTTTGTTGTAATCTCGACCCTTGAAAAAGCTGCTAAAATATCCCCTCTGGTCTGCTGCTTCGTCTTTCAAAACCCTAGCTGTTGCTGCTCCTCACACTTCACCTCTTACTTGCCTCTTTTCTATTTCCTTTCAAAAAAGCAGAGAGAAAAGAGGTAAAATCTCTTTTATTTAAAAAAAAAAAGGTTTCATTTTAAATGAAAAGTCTTTCCCTCCCACGTAGGAGGTAAAAGTTTCTTTTTCTGAAAAATATGTTTTTCCTCTTTTTAAAGAATCTTCCTATTTTTAAGGTTTTAAAAAAAAGTTTAATCTTTTAAATCTTTCATTTCATATTTATTAGTTTATAACTTTAAAACTTTAATGTAGTTTTATTTATTAGTTTTAAATTAATATTATATAACTTTAGTAATTTTTCATAATTTATATTCTTAATTTAATTTTATATTTAAATCAATTAAATATATATTTTTAAATCCAATTGATATTGATATTATTTAATTATATATCTTTTTAGATTGATTATTTTACAAATATAAGATATTTATTTTTTCTCTAACTAAAAGGAGATTGTTTTTAATCAAAAGTGTTATTTTTTTTGTAAGCAAATATTTACAATACTTATTATCTTTCTCATAAAGTTGTGGTATTTTTTTTGGCAATCATGTGAACTTTAATTCCTGAAATTAAATTAAATTCTTTTAACTATCATTCTTGGAAAACTTATATATGGGTAAGTGCACAAAGTTGAGTCCACGAAATGTGGAAGTTTTATAGGCAAAAATGAGTCGAACACCAGCAGGATCAGCACTATCGCGGGATCGGTTTTTTAAAGCGGGATCCCGTTCAGCGGGATCAGTTTAACCCGGGGATCAAAGACTCAAAGTTTAAAAAGCGGGATCTGCGTTTTTGAAAATTTTGAAAAATGCGACTGTTTTGAAAATTTTCGATACCGGAAAAAGTTTCAAAAGCGGGATCCGTTTTGAAAACTCCATTTAAATTTTAGTTTTGGAAGAATTTCAAAGCGGAATCATTTCGCCAGACCATAAAAATAGTTTTTATGAAGCGGGATCTGTTTTTAAATTATGAATTTACGAACAAATTTTTGTGGCTTGTTTTTGGTTGAGCGGTAAGCGGGGACAGAACCCACAAGCTGGACCCTAGTTGACACAACTTGGCGAAGGTCTTGTGTCATCACGGAAAATGGCGGCTTTGGACATATGTTTGAGGAGCCTGGCTATGAGAATATTTTTTCACCAGTAAAACCGTATAGATGAGACAATCAGATTCTAAATATGTAATTTTTTTAATAATGTAATGTCCCCTTCTCAGCGGTGATCGTTTTAGTTGACCGTTGGCCTATTCCGGAGACCCGTAGGCTACGCGGATGGTGAAATTAGGGTTTCCTGGTTTTGAGGTGGTTGTTGCTTGAAGTTTGGGATTCTGATTGCGGATTTTTTCTGGGTTTTCAGAGAGCTTCGCAGTGGTGTGTTTAGTTTGGTATTCCGGGCAACTTCACGAATTTACTATTTTTATTAAATTCTATTTTTAGCAGTGGACAGGTTGGGTTCAGTTTAGTTGGTCATCTTCTTCGGTTGTTTCAGTTGGCACTTCAATTCTTGGCCTTGGGCGCATATTTCTTGGAGAGATAAATATTTTCATTATAATATTATAATTTTAATATTATACCCCTCGCCTAGCAGTACAACTTTAAGTTGTTTTTAAAAAGGGGAACTTTGAGGGTCCAGGCGTCATGGAGAGATAAGTTATATCTTTTAAATGTCAAATATTGAGATGAAGAAAAGGACGCCTATTTGAGAGATTTGATTTTATTTTAAAAGTGAAATATTTCAAGGGTGAAAAAGGACGCCATTCTTTGGAGGGAAAAGGTGAATTTGAAATTAGGGTTTGGGCGCCTTCTGGAAGCTTCTAGATGTTTCTCTTTTGTCTATTTAATCAGGCCTCAGCTCTTCATTTGGTATCTTTTGTCTACTACACTGTTATGCTGCTGGATTGTCTTCAGGCACTCGCTTCGAGGAAAGCACACCTCCTAGCATTGGCTCATCTTCTTGTTTGAAAGATAGCAACTAGTTGAGAGGTTAGCTTGTAGTTGGGTTGTTTTGGCATTGTAGTTGAGTTTCTTGCATTTAGTTGATGTTATTCAAGCATTTTGTCATGTTTTAGAGTTGCTGATGTTGCATAGCTGTAGGCAGTTTTCTTTCATGAATCAAAAATACAAAAAGATATTGTTTTGGGTATTCAATATATCATCTTTCCTCATTGGGGCGACCCACCTTGCAAAGTTATAGATTTTTATCTGCTGTTTAAGATTTTATCTAGTAAGTTCGCCCTTTTAAGAGGGCCGTACCATTCTGTTATAGCTTTGGGATTTGTGCAAAAAGTTTATGGCTAGTTTGGTGAGGGTTTGAGTTCTTAAATGGGGCGCTTTCATGTCTAGAGCAATCTGCATTTGATATTTTGTCATTTGAGTATGAATTGATTGAGATATGAGCAATTGAGTGAGGATTGGTTTGCAGATTTCACATTTAAATTGCAGGTCTGACAGATCAGAATTAAGTTAATCATCTCTTGCTAAAGAATTGAGCATTGTAGGTTGCATTTGGGTCTTGAAATGACACTCCACTCAGCTGCAGCAATGAAGACTTGAAAAGCTCTAGTTTAATTGAAAATACTGATACATTTGTAAGCTGTTAGTAGTACTATCAGCAATTCATCTTTATCTTGCAATTTGAGTTATTGTACATTCCCACTAAATAAGTGGAAGAAGCTGGCTTGCCGCCTACTTGTTTGCATTGTAATTTTCTAAGTCTCCGCCATATGGTCGCCTCTTATCCATCACGGATTGAGTAGCACATACTTGGTGTTGAGCTAATTTTCAGTATTGCATTAGATAGGGACCCTCTGACCGTATGCTCGTCGTTTGCCAGCGCATCTCTTGGTTAGAGTTCTTGTTCAACATTTTCCTTTGAGATCCTTTGACCAATGCTCACACCTTGCCCCCATCGGGATCCTGGTGTACATTCTGGTTAGAGTTACTTTCCGCATTGTTTTGGTTTGTGCTAACCTTAACGGGTGCGTGTTGCATTGTAACCAATTGTGAAAAATCAAAAAAAAAAAATTAGTCCGGTTCGTACAAACAATTTGATTATTTTTCTATTTTCAATTAATTTATGGCCAAACTGAACATAAAGCGGGGTATAGTTTTTAGTATTTTAATAACTTTGATCAACATAACATTTTGAAGAGCGAGGATTTCTGAAACAAAATTACAGACAATTCTTCAGGTTTAAAATCAAAATGATAAGTTTAGGTTATCTTATGTGTGTTGTACACGACGATTTTTCAAAATGACAAATATGCTTAATAAATATTTAATAAAAAAAAAAAATTCAATAAAAAATTATAAAAAAATATTAAAAGCAAGCTTTAGTGAGTTACAAATCTTTTCCCAAAAGGATTTAGAAAAATATGATAATTTAGGTCAAAATATGGATGTTGTACACGTGCATGGTATGGTATAAAAAAGTGACTTTTAAACAGTTTTTTTTAGAAACGCCTATTGAAACTCAATTTTTACAATCTGAGTATTGAAATAAATTACATATTTGGAAACTAGACTCTGAGTACTACATTTTTATGATTAGTGATTTTTTTGAAGATTCCATCTCCAAGTGCTTCAAATTTGAAGATCAAATGTGTCAAATTCTGTAAATTAGGGAAAACACTTCCACTTTTTGGCCAAAAAGTGGACTCAACTTCTTGCACACACCCATATGCTTTATTTTTCGGTTTAAACATCTTTTAGATGTAGCTACAAATCCTAAATCTAAACTAGGTTCATCTGCATCCAAAGATGAAATCGAAAAATGGAATCTTAAAAATGAAGAATCCCTTGGCCTCATAGGTATCTCCATGTCACCCGAACTTTATGTTCACATTGGGACATGTACAATTGCCTATGAAGCATGGGAAAAACTCAAAACAATTTATGATAGTACAAATGAATCAAGAAAAATTCAAATTCAAGATCAACTTGAAGATTTGAGGTATTCTGATTTTAAATCTATGGATGAATTTTTATTAAAATTTGATGCTTTGAATAGTCAATTGGATGGTTTAGGAGTTAAATTAGATAATCTTAGATTAATTCATCTTATTCTTAAAAAGTGTCTTCCTAGACAATTTCATACAATTCATTGCTAATATTCATGCTCAATTAGCTATTCCTTCTTTAGCTACTCAATTAACTTATGATATTTTTCGTGATTTATTAAGACAAGAAGAGGCTAAGTTAATTCAGTTTGGTACTCTTAAGTCTAATGAACATGCTTTCTTGTCTAAGCATAAGCAAAATTTTAAACCTCATTCTAAACAACAACATTATAATTCCAAACCTCATTATAATAATGGCAATGATCCTAGAGAGTTTAACTCTTCCAAGAGACCACATTGCACTTATTGCAATAAGGATGGTTATTGGCAAAATACTTTTTTTAAAAAGAAAAATGAGAAAAATCCTATGAATCAAAATAATCAACAGTTTCATAACAATGGTAATCAATCTAGATGTGCTTTTACATTTAGTTTTAATGTTTCTAAACCTTTTGAATGGGTTAATGATTTAGGTGCATCTCATCATGTTGCTTCACATAATTTTTTTTTTAAATAACTTCACAAGTACTTTATTATTGGACTTGATCAACCCAATAATAGTGTACTTGTTTTACTCAATTATATTTGGAATATGAAAAGGGGATATTCATGTAGTCATGAATGCATGAATATCGTCTTAAATGACTTATTTATACTTAATAATACTTCACTTCATAATATGCAATTCCCATTATTCCATCATAATTTTTATTTATTTTTAATATTAATTTTCATAACTTAAGGTGGCTTGATTTGTGGCTTTTCATCTATTACAATATTTAAAACAAATCTAGTGTTTCCTTCTCAACTACAATTATGTTGTTTTGAAAAAGGGAATTTGATATTTTATTGTGTCTCATTAATCTGATATTGTGCATTATTGGTCAATTTGTCTTTTTGATGGATTTATTTCATCTATATATTTTTTGAAAATTAAAAGCTCATTGGAGTATTTTCCTTCTTGATGGATTTATTCCATCTATATATGTTTTGCAAGTTAATCACTTTATCAAGTCTCAATGGAGCCTTTACATATATTTTTTATGCTAGTCACATTTGTAGTAATGTTGCATAGGGAGCCCTATCTATAATGAATCATATATTTTATCAAGTCTCATTGGAGTTTTTTTTTGGGACCCATGGAAAATATTTCCATCCACTTTGATGGTATGCACTTACTTATTTTTTTTTATGAACTTAGATCTATTTTCTAAATTGATGGGGATCAAGTTCTTGAAACCTTTATGTTTCATTATTTTATTGAAGGCAATATGGTTTTTTTTTAAAACCATCTTTAGGACTAATTTTCAAAGTCCTTTATTATTAATCTTGACACAATTTCCCTTTACATTACAACAAATGATGTAGTGAGAGGAAACCTAGAACTATTATTGCTATGTCTAGCTATATTGACATTTTATAATTTGGGCTATGCTTTCTTTCTATCTCATGGTTTCATTAGACATAAAAATGGTCCAAATTTATATATTAAACATAGTGAAAATGATATTGTGATTATTATTTTAATGTTTTAATTATCACTTCTAGTTCTAACTTTTTGATTAGTGATGTTAAGTCTCAACTCAATCAACAATTTCAAATGAGTGATTTGGGCCTATTACATTATTTTGGGTATGCAAATTTGGCAAACACCTAAAGTGTTGGATTGGTTTCTAGCTTTATGTCTAAACCACAACAAACTCATTTTAAAGTTGCAAAAATAATTTTAAGATATGTTAAAGGCACTTAATCTTGGTCTCTTTTATGATGCAAATTATGATTTTTCTTTAAAAGGTTATACTGATTCAGATTTAGAAGGTGATCCCAATGATGGGAGATCCACTTGTGGTTATTGTTTCTATGTTGGATCAGGTGCAATCTCATGGAATAGTAAGAAACAACAATATAGTTCTCTTTGTTCTACAAAAGCTGAATATAAAGGTTGTACAAATGCATCTACAGAAGCATTATGGTTAAGAAGATTACTTGAAGACTTGGGTCTACCTCAAAAGGATCCCACTCCTTTATCTTGTGATAATCAAAGTGCTATTGCTTTGGCAAAGAATCCAATTTTTCATGCAAGGACCAAGCACATTTCTCTTCAACATCACTTCATTACAGAGCAAATTGAAGACAAGCAAATTTCTCTTTTGTATTGTAAAGGTGAAGATCAAGTTGTAGATATTCTCACCAAAGCTCTTTGTAAAGATAAATTTCTCTTTCATTGTAAAAATCTTGGATTACAACCCATTGAAGGGTTTGATGTAACCTCCCCAAGTAAAGCTTAAGGGCGGATGTTAGAAGATTAATCTTTACTTGGTAAAGGTTGTTCTTTAATTGTAATTATTTATTAACTTGTAGGAATATTCCAAAGGAATCCCTACAAGTCTTTTGTCTTTTTTTGTCATCTCACACGTGTGAGGATGGCTTATTTTTTAATTCCTTTATTAAGGAATATTTGTAACCACCTCCTTAAGAGGTGACACTTTGCACACACATAAATGAATGGTGGCATTCATTGAGTTGGGAGTTACATTCTAACTCCTCTTTCTCACCTCTACTTATTGAGGTGTTTCTCCTCTCATTCTTTAAGATTCAAGCAAGCAAGCTAAGGCTGAAGCTCTCTCTCTCTCTTTGTATTATTTTTTGGGCATTTTGCCTCCATTCATAATATTGGGGTTTTTTCTTGTTTTTTCCCCTTAACAAATTCTTGTGTCTCTCTTGCTTTGGTGGTGCTTGGTTTGGCTACTTCAATTTATTTGGTAATCTCTTTCCTTCAAACAATTGCTCTTTATTAGTACTTTCCATTGCTCTTTTCTATTTTTATTTTATGTTTTTAAAAATAAGATTTAGTGTTTTTATTTTGTCTTCAAAGTTAAAATAAAGATATATTAATTTTTTAATTTTTATTTTTTATGTTTATTAAAATAGAATTTAGCATTTTTGAATTTTGGGTTTTAGAGTAAAAAATAAGAAATTTATATATATTTTTTGATGTTTTTTGAAATAAAATTTAGTGAAGTGTTTAAATATTTAATATTATTTTTCTTTTGAAACATACAAATTGTACATTTATGGCTCCCAATAAATCAATTGTCAAGGCATGGAAATATGTTTGTACTAGTCTCAAATGTAACAAGTGTTAGAAACCTTTTACTGGAGGTTTGACAAGGGCAATGGACCATTTACTTGGTGTTACAGGGGGTCTAAGAGGTGTTACACCATGTCTAGCTATTACCCTAGAAATAAGAGTTGTTTTAGAAAGAACAGTCCTCTTCAGTTGTAGGAAAGATGAAGAACTTACAAAAAAAATAGAGAATTGAAGAGGATATGTCTAGAATCACATCTATTATGTCTTCCTCTTCCAACTTACCCAAGGCCATAGGTGTATAAAAAAAGAGTGGGACATTGAACATCTTTTGGAAACCAGCAAAGAAATAACAGGTGGATGATGCATTAGCTGATTTATTTTATTCAAGTGCTATTCGATTCAATATAGCGAGAAATCCACATTTTCGTAATGCAATTTAGAAAGTTGCAGAGTTTGGCAAAGGGTACACACCTCCATCTTCATAAGTTTCAGGACAACTCTTTTGCAGAGGTCAAAAGATAAGAGTAATTGAGAAATTAGCTGAGGTCAAAGTCTCTTGGAAGGCAACAAGTTGCACTAGATTGAGTGATGGATGGTTAGATATATGTCAGAGGCCATTGATTAATGTTTTGGTGGCTTGTCTTGATCGTGTTGTGTTCTTGAAAGTGATTGACACCATGAACCAAAAGAAAACTTTCGAGTATATTTTTCAAATATTAGAGGAAGCCATTCTTAAAATAGGGGTAATTGATAGTGCAACAAATTGTGTGGGAGTTGGGAAGCTGATTGTAGAGAAGTACTCACAAATATATTGGAGTCCATGTGCAGCCCATTGTCTGGATTTATTGCTTCATGACTTGGCTAAATTCCCATGGATACATGAAGCGATTTATGGAGGGAGAGCAATTGCAAATTACATAAGAAATCATCTCACATTGAGTCTTTATAGGCAGCATGCATCTAGGGACTTGTTGAGACCTTTGACACAAGGTTCGCTTCATTTTATATCACTTTGAAAAGAGTGGTTGAAGAGAAAGCAACTTTTAGATTTGTTATTTGTTCTAGTGAGTGGGAAAAGTAACACTTCCTAAAGGTCCTAAGGGGAAGAATATAGAGGAAATAATTTTAAGCAACAATTTTTGGGAAAGTTGAGCAAAGGTTTTGAATGTGTGTGAATCAATTGTTGACGTGCTTCATATGGTTGATGGTGACACTCCTTTCCTTGGCATGCTTTATGGAAACATTGACCGTTGTAAGGAAGCTATTTAAAAAACACTAAATAATGTAGAAGGAGAGTATATGGAGATATGGGAGACAGTTGATTGCAGATGAAAAATGATGCACACATCTTTACATGCAACAACTTGCTTTTTGGAGCCTAAGTTATTTCATATCAATAGATGAGGTGATTCTAAAATTATGGTAGGGCTTTTAGAAGTAATTGACAAGTTCGAATCAAATCAAGCAATTGCATCACTAATTAGAGATCAATGTTGGAAATACAAGAAAGGAGAAGGGATGTTTGGAATGTCAACAACCAAATATGACATGGCACAAATTGAGGTACCTAGGTATAGATGGTGGATGACCTATGGAGCACAAGCTCCTGAGCTACAACTTGTGAGAGGAACTAGAGTTGCTTTGATCACATCCATTCCAAAAAGAGGAATAAATTGTTGTTTGGAAAGTTGGGAGATCTTGTCTACATTCGCAGCAATCCAAATTGTTCATGAACAAATCAACAAATAACTCCACATCTTCTTCACAACAAACTTCAGAAGACATAGTAGTGCCAGTTGTAGATGAGCCTGACTTTTTGGATGATGTTTTGGGTAGTGATACTAATGACGATGCTACATCATCTCAGCCAAGTGCTTTTGATGAATTGGAGCTTTTTTGAAGTTCCAAAGTCTTACTCTTGACTGTTGATTGTACCTTTTTGACAAAAAAAATATCTTCACAATTGTGGTTTCACATGTTTCTTATGGTTTATATTTTATAAGTGTGTAATCTTTTCATGATGATTTCAAATCTATTTAGCAATGTTAAACTATTTTGATAATTTTGTGGATATATTACTTATATTTTTAAAAAGTTATATAAGGAAAATTTAATGTCGATTTTTTTTTGAATTTTTTACCCTTTTCGAATTTCATCCAAATTTTATTGTTGCCAAATTCAAATTCGAAATTGAACCTTGTGACATTCATAATATATTTCATGTTTCATGCTTCAAAAGTGCTCTTGGACAACATATTACTTCTTCAATAGAGTTACTTCTCTTGATAATGAGGGTAAGTTGGTTTTGATTCTCGAAGCTGTCTTGGATGTGCGAGAGAAATGGTTGAGAAATAGGAGCATAACTGAGCATTTAGTGTGTTTGAAAAATCTTCCACTTGAGGATGCCACGTGGGAGGGTGTGGAGATACTTGATCATCAAAATCTACATTTGCTTGAGGGTGAGCAATTTCGGGAAGGGTGGACTACCATGTCCCCATTTTGGAACTAGAGCCATAGAAAAGACCTCTAGCCTGTCTCTTTTGTAATATTATTTTAGTTGGGCCTATTAATTTTCTAAATGAAGGGGCAACTTGATAATATTATTATTAAATAAAAGCGTTTTAAACATTAATATTAAAATAAAAGCATTTTTTAAATACCTAAATAAAATAAAAGTATTTTAAAATATTTAAATAAAAGTATTTTAAAATATTTAAATAAAAGTATTTTTAAATATTTAAATAAAAAATATTTTTAAATACTTAAGGAAAGTGGATGCATGGGCCCATTTGGAGCGCTACAAGAGGAGGGTGCTTAGATTTATTTGAGCATCATCTTGTCATCATTTGCAAATCAAATTTTATAGGAATTTTGAGAATTTGTGTTCAATTTCTCAATTGAGGATGAAAGCCCTTGGCTGATTTAAGATTGTGGAGGACGAATACTCTCTTGGATTTTCACTATTGGATTTGGGGACGAAAGCCATCATCTCTAATGTTGGCAATTCCATCCAGTGATTGCATGTGAGCTGATTTTAGTTATTGGTATTTACTACCAAATCATTTAAATCATTGATTTTGAGAATTTTAGATATTTCTACATTCATTGTTGTTGATTTTTTTATCTAATTTGGGCTTGCCTGGTTTTGTAGGCATAGTTGTACCATTTAAGGGTTTATTTTGGAGCGACCTTACAAGTTTAATATTCATTCACCTACAATGACCATACAACCCTCCAATCAGCAACTATATTAGTTCTTGGGTGTTGTACATGTCTGAAACTAGTTGGATCTGCTAGCCATATATTCTTAGGAGGTCTTGTGAGTGGCAAATATTGTTCTCCTTTGACCATATCCCTGGTTCTCCTTCAAGGTTCATTGTTAATATTGATAGTTAGCACTCCCGAGAATGCTTCTTTTTTTTACTTCTAGCATCTTTCTTTCTAGAAAAACTAGTTATCTCTATGGACCAACAAAAATAAAATTCTAATGAAATTAGCATTTCAAGGAATCTTGTATTCAATGGATCATCTTTCCTACTAAAAAAATTGAAGATATAAATCTATAGGAAAATAGATCTAGAAATTTCTAGTGTTCCAAACTTTCATGGAGTCTTTGGGATGGGTGTATGATTTTTGGGGATGGTAAGTATTTTTCCCAAAATTTGGGGACAGTTGTTAAATAATATAATATTGGAAAAATTAATTATAAAAGTTAGTGCAAGAAATTTTAATTTATCATGTATAAATAATTGACAGTCAACTAATCCAAAATCTTGAATCTATATAATATAATATTCAATTTTGTCAAATTTGCAATACGAAGTACAATGGATCAATGGTTGATTAAACTCATTGTCTGATGCAAACTCCATGGCATTATCCTCATTGCTAGAACTGGTAGGCTTGTATAACTTGTGCAATTGGACATTGACCAAACTTATATGTGCAGCCTTATCCTTATAATGTCATAAAATTGCACCCCTATGTATTTCACATACATTATTGCATCCGCTTTAGTGTCCACTCCCCTAGCATTTGCGTAGGCTCATTTTAGCCCTTGCATTAGCCTTTTTCCCTCTTAGGATGCTCAAAGGCTCGCTTTTCAGCAGCTACCCTTACGTGTCTGCTTTGCGTTAAACCTTGTGTTTTTCCCGTTTGTGTCATTTTGTAGCGTGATGTGTTTGGACACTAGCGCGTCGTGTAGACGTCCGCGCACCATGCTAGTGTCCTGTGACGTTTCAATGTTCAAATGACCGCCTCTGAGCATGTTTGCCACTTGTCATCCGCTTTTGTCGGTGGTAACGGCTCAGGATGCCTTGTAACCGCCCAGGAAGCTTCTTTTTGCTTGTCTTCTCCCCTTAAATGCCATCTTTTCAATTCATTTGAACTTCTAGCTTCACTCTAACTTCTCCAGCTTTGGCTCCTGCCTTTTCCTCTTGTTATCTTGCTTGCACAACTCCATATAGTTTGTTATAGCAGCTTCAAGCACTCTCAAGCTCTCTTAGCTCTCGCATCTATCTCCCTTCCCTGATGCTTGCGAGCATCTTGGGATTCCATATCCCCTATCTATTGCATCTTTACTTTGTGATACGGGTTCTCCTCCTTGAGCGGAGATTGCTTTTATCACCCACATTTTGTGATACAGGTTCTCCTCGAGCGGGGATTGCTTTTATCACTCATACTTGGTGGTGTGGGTTTCTGAAGCGGGTTTTTCTTTCACCACACACTTTGTCCATTTCGATTTATTTCTCTCTATCTATCTGGCTATCCATGGAGGTGGGAACACCAAAACAGGGGGTTTGACTGAGGCAAACCCCTATACAGCCCCAACACTTTCTTTAGATATTACACATGCAGGTATTGAAGACATTCATTTGCTATATGCTTCATCACTTGTGTGGTTGTAAGCGCTTTCTTTCTTCTCTTTATCATTTATATTCTGCTTCATTTCAGTTCCATTACATTAAGTTACTTTACCGTGTTCTATAAGTTCTTAGCAATCTTATTGTCAGTAGTCACCTTGCCATTTCCTATGACATTCTCGCTTTTGGGTCCGTACAAGATGCTAGGGTGCCTCTAGGACGCCAACACGCCGCGCTATCATCCTTATTCCACTCTGCTGTCCTTTGGTTGAGAGCTTGTCAGTTTGTTCAGAGAATCTTCATGACCACCTCTTTCAGATTCTAGAACTCTCACACTGTTCCTTTAGGTAGTTTAGGGTAGTTCGCCCTGAGAGGCTCTCTGAATGAAGAAAACTCGTGAGTAGCAAATCCCCCTTCTCTACATTTTGGTGAACTGACATGAATCGGAAAACTAGGAATTTATTCACTCGTACTTGGTGGGGTCATAACTTTTGATTCGATGCTTGAAATTCATAACCGTCTGCACTGTTGGAAAGGTCTCCAAGAGGACTAATTCAGTCCCTAAAATATTGTGCCTTCGGCAGCCGAATTTTATGGACTGACACAAGTTTCGACCCCAAATTTCACTCGGAAGACCTCTGAAAATGCAAATTACTAGAACCTAGAAAATACCGAAAAATTTGAAATCCTTTTTCTCAGTTCTATCACCAAAATGAATTTAATATCCTCTTTTATTAGTTCAGTATCTAGTTTTAGTCAAAATGTTAATGGTGTTCCATTTCATGCATGTGACGGTGACTTGGCTTTACCCATGTCACTTGGTATCTTTTGATCCTTCTCATGAAATTCCTCTTGCTTTAGAGGATATTTTGTTGGAAGAAGATGAAATCATTGATACCTTTTTTAACATTACTCCACCTTCTCTTCATTCCAATGCACTCTCCTCTAGAGATGATGCATTAGTGAATGATGAATCTCTTCTCTATTCCAGTGCACTCTCCTCTAGAGATGATGTATTGGTGAATGATGAATCTCCTTCCACATTTGATCCTGTTTGGATTGATGTTGAGAATATGTCTTCAAATAATTATTCTACTAGTTGTGACGATTCTATAAATGTAATCTATGTCTCTACTGCCCTTCAAAGGCCTAAGTAATGCAGAGTAAGCAGGGGAAGCTTCCTTCCAGATGATCAAACAACCAACTTATCACAACTCTCTCAAATAATCTTTAAGTGGACCTTACAAATCCACTTCCAAACAAGGAGATAGACCTACTTTCCATAGGAGTTTTCAAAAGCAGATTGCTCATACTGACCTAGTAATGTTTGGGGCACCTTCACCATACCAAAACATGACAAACAACACAAGGTTTCAAGGAATACTCTTCATTTTCCCATCGCTCCAACATCTGACCTAGAAACACCTTATAGGTCTCCAAGATAGGACAGACACTAATAGGTCTTAAACAAACATACCTGCAATCCAAAGATCCCTTAAAGGGGTACAAATCAGCAACATTAAAAATGGGTGAGATAGCCACTCCAAGAGGGAGTGCTATCTCATCTGCATTTTGCCCAAATTTATAAATAATCTTGCAAGGGCCTATTTTTTTCATTTGCAGCTTGGTGTATTTGCCTTTAGGCAATCTCTCCTTTTTCAAGTAGGCAAAAACCGGATCTCCCACCTTGTATTGAATATTCCTTCTCAAATCTGCCCTCTCTTTGTATTGTTCCACACTCTTCTTGAGATTTTCCTTCACTCGATCATGGATAGACTTCATGGCTATGGCAAACTCCTCTCCTTCTGCACTCCTCTTCTCCATTCCTTTCAGATCTCTCAACTCAAAGATCCCCCTTGGATTCATCCCATACACAACCTCAAAGGGAGTTTTACCAATGCTTCTATTGGTGGAATTATTATAAGCATACTCTGCTTGGGGCAACACCAAATCCCATTGAACACCATGTTTCTTTGTCAAACACCTTAAAAGATTACCAAGTGATCTGTTAACTACCTCTGTTTGTCCATCCGTTTGAGGATGGTAGGCAGAACTATACTGCAAATTAGTTTCCAACTTTTTCCACAAGGTCCTCCAAAAATGACCTATGAACTTGGAGTCCCTATCAGATACATGCTCATAGGAATGGCATGCATTCTCACAGTTTTCTTGAAAAACAGAGCTGCAATATTAGAGGCATCACTAGTGCATCTACAAGGAATAAAATGGGCCATTTTGCTGAATCTATCAACTACTACAAAGACACTATCAACTCCCCTTTGTGTCTTAGGCAGTCCTAAGACAAAGTCCATGCTTATGTTCTCCCAAGGTCTACTAGGGATTGGTAGAGGCTAATAAAGACCAGCGCTTGAAGTGGTCCCTTTTGGTCTTTGACATATGGTGCAAGTTTCCACAAACCTTCTCACATCCATCTGTATTTTAGGCCAAAAGTAGAATATCCTAACCTGCTCCAAAGTCTTGTCAAGTCCAAAGTGCCCTCCAAGACTCCCACTATGCTTTTCCTTTATTATATTCTCCCTCATAGAGCACTTGGGAATGCACAATTGAGCCCCTTTAAACAATAGACCATCTTGCAAAATATAATGAGCATAATCATTGTGAAAAGCATTAGAAAATTGAGAACAAACTTCAAAGCAGCCTTGAAATCTTCATCCTCCTTATACATACCTTTGAGAGCTTCTATGCCCACACTTTGCAATTGAACCTCTTGAACCATCATGACTCTTCTACTGAGGGCATCTGCAACCTTATTATCTTGCCCCTTCTTATGTTCTATGGAGAATGTATATGCTTGTAGGTATTCAACCCACTTCATGTGTCTTTGGTTCAATTTTTCCTGTCCATTCAAGAAACTAAGAGCATGGTTGTTAGTGAATACTATAAACTCCCTTGGTAACAAGTAGTGCCTCCATTTCTTTAAAGCTTGGACCATAGCATACAATTCAAGATCATATGAAGAGTATTTTCTTTTGGCTTCATTTAGTTTTTCACTAAAAAATGCAACCGGTCTGCCCTCTTGACTCAAAACAGCACCTATTGCTTGATTACTTGCATCACACTCAATAGTAAAAAAATTATTAAAATCAGGAAGAGCAAGGATAGGTTGCTGTGATACCTTTCTTTTCAAGTACTCAAACCTTTCATTTGCTTCATTGGTCCATTGAAACTTACCCTCCTTTTCACCTTTGATTGTATCAATGATGGGGGCACAAATATGGCTGAAACTCTTGATGAACTTCCTATAGAAGCTTGTAAGACCATGAAAGCTCCTCACATCACCCACTGATCTAGGTATTGGCCAATTAAGAATAGCCTCAACCTTTGATGGATCCATTTTCAAACTGCCTTGTGAGATAACAAACCCAAGGTAGACCAATTCTTCTTTCATAAACTCACATTTTTGTAAGTTGATCAGCAACTTTTCTTCATGCAACCTTCTCAAAACCTGTCCAAGATGCTCCAAATGCTCCTCCTTGGTCTTGCTAAGGACAAGAATGTCATCCAAATAAACCACAACAAATTTGCCAATAAAAGGTTTCAATCCCTCATTCACTAGCCTTATAAAGGTACTGGGAGCATTAGATAAACCAAAGGGCATCACCATCTACTCATAAAGACCTTCACTGGTCTTGAAAGCTGTCTTCCATTCATCCCCTTCACGAATCCTAATTTGGTGATACCCACTTTTCAAATCAATCTTTGAAAAGTAGCGAGCTCTTGCTAGACAATCCATAAGATCCTCCATCCTTGGCATAGGAAACCTATATTTGATGGTTATCCTATTTATGGCTCTTGAATCAGTACATAATTTCCATTTACCATTCTTCCTTGGAGCTAGCACGGTGGAACAGCACAAGGGCTTAAACTCTTCCTCACTAGGCTCTTATCCAACAACTCTTGCACTTGCTTTGCTATTTCTTCATTTTGGGCTGGTGTCATCTTGTAGGTAGTCTTATTGGGCAATGTAGCACCTGGTATCAGGTCAATATGGTGGCTGATATCTCTAATTGGAGGCAAGGAACTAGGCAATTCATCCACTACAATCTCCTTATACTTCTCCAACAAAGTTTGGACTTCACTAGGTATGGGTTTCTCTTTGTTTGAGGACGAAACAAACCTGCATTTTGGCTTAACAACCAGGGAAAACCCTAGACCTCCCTCTTCCTTTAAGGTTTTCAAAAACTCTTTCTCACTTACCACCATGATACTAGACCCAAGTTGTTTATCTACTCCCTCATCTGGTAAGGGGTTCACAGTGAAAGTGTGCCCATCTATTGTTATTGTGTAGGTGTTCTTCTCCCCATCATGTTGGGCTTTCCTATCATACTGCCAAGGGCGTGTTAAGAGCAAATGACAAGCATCCATGGGTATGACATCACACAAAAGTCTGTCCTTATATTCCCCAATTTGAAATTCCACCCAACATTGCTCATTTACAAGCACTTGTTGGCCCTTATTCAACCAGGACACTTTATATGGGGTAGGGTGAGGAATCTTCTTTAGTTTTAACTTCTCAACCAAAACACATAATAATGTAAACTTTAGGACAATTGAAAGATGGGTGCCCAAATTGCTTACAAGTGTAGCACCTTCCAGAGAATGAATTGGAACCTCTTCCATTGAACTTGCTCCTTCCATTAGACCTCCTACCTTTGAATCCTCCTCTTGAT
>VDFB02382749.1:0-24175 GCA_007258455.2 Sequoia sempervirens
ATTGTCACCAGCTCAAGTCAAATGTCTCCAGACTGTTATTGAGGACATTCAAGTCTTGTTATTTTCCCTTTGTGCCTGAATGAAGATTAATCTTTTTGTATTTTTTCCACAATATGATATTTTGTAATCAAATCAAACAATTTTGTAGTGCCAATGCAATGTGAAAATGTACTTATACAAATAAAATATCATTTTGGTATCACTATGTTCTTGTATGCATGGCTTTTATTTTTTTATGTTCATATCATATCTAAAAATGCTGGTTTCTTTTCTGCATAATG
This sequence comes from Sequoia sempervirens, assembly GCA_007258455.2. Classification (NCBI taxonomy): domain Eukaryota; kingdom Viridiplantae; phylum Streptophyta; class Pinopsida; order Cupressales; family Cupressaceae; genus Sequoia; species Sequoia sempervirens. The sequence goes on from VDFB02382749.1 coordinate 282, forward strand.
CACTAGTTACGTGAATTAAGCTTACTATTATTTTGTTAATCACTAAAAGCTTCATGGGCGGTGAAATGGGTAGTTCACACAACTTAGTAAAACACCGCCTAGGTTTCAAATAGTTTAAAGAATATCGCCTACAAGCATAACTTGCGAGGAAGATATTGGATAAGTTCTGACACATGACAACTCATTCTGCGGGTTACTTGCATACATACACCTTTCCCAAAAAGGACTAGGTTCGAACAAGGTTATAAAACACTACCCAACAAAAGTGTAACAATACAAGTGGTAAAATCAAAAGTTTGAAGAACCTAAGAAAACCCCACCTTAGTTCAAAAAGTACAACAAAACACTGTTCAAACACGGGTTTAAGTAAAATGACTAAGGCGAAAGATAAGACCGTTTTTCAAAGGAAACATAAAGGTCACATTTATAAGTAATAAGGCTGAATCACCAAATGGGTGATGATCTTAAGTGAATTTGACATAGAGTATGTGAATAGATGAGCTATCAAGGGAAAAATCATAGCAGAACAATTGGTTGAAGCACCCATAGATGATCAAAAACCTCTCACGGTGGACTTTCTAGATGAGAGTATCTTGATGACAGAACATACATGCCATTGGACTCTCTACTTTGAAAAATCCCACACTCAACATGGCTTTGGAGAAGGTGTTTTGTTTCTTACACCACAAGGAGATAGTATACCCAATTCCTACAAAATTGCTTTCCCTTGCACAAAAAACATCTTAGAATATGAAGCTTTGATCACAAGGCTAAAAATTGCTATTGAATGGAGAATAAAGGAGCTACATGTCTTCAAAGACTCTCATCTAGTAATCAGACAGGTGAATGATGAATACCGGACCAAAGATGACACACTGAAGCCATATAAAAGGATGGTGGACAACTTCAAGGATTAATTTGTTGAAATAAATTTTGAGAAAGTTCCACGGATCAACAATAGAGTTGCCAACACAATGGCAACAATAGGCTCACTTCTTGATATTCCACAAAATGTGCCTAAGTATGAGTTCCTCGTGGAACATTTCCTTGTGCCTGCATTTGACATCTCAGAATTAGAATTGATATGTGTTGTTGTTGGTCCTAAATCCCCATGGTACCAAGATACTTTTGACTATATCCAACATGGTATCATACCACCTAACCTAACGACCACTCAAAAGAAAACCCTCACCCACAAAATTTCTCGATTTACCATCCTAGGAGATACCCTATATCATTGTAGTCTAGATGGAATGTTACTCCAGTGATTTAACACAAAAGAAGCACATATAGCCTTACAAGAGGTACATGAAGGTGTTTGTAGGTCCCACTCTAGCAAACCTAACCTAGTCCAAAAACTACTCAGAATAGGATACTACTAGCCCTCCATGGAACAAGAATGCATACAATACTCCAAAAAGTGTCAGCAATGTCAGCAACACAATGATCTTATTCATGCACCAACACAGGAACTGAGACTGATCATCACACCATGGCCTTTCTCACAATGGGGATTAGACCTGGTAGGGAAGATATCACCTGCCTCATCCAATGGGCACAAATTCATTATCAAAGAAACAAAGTATTTTACTAAATGGATAGAGGCAATTCTATTGACCTATATCATTGACAAACAGATATCAAAATTTATTTTGAATTATCTAATTTGTAGGTATGGAATCCCCCAAACAATAATAACAGACAATGGGACCCCATTCAAGAATCAGGATGTTCAAGAACTTTGTTCCCAATTTTCTATCCAACATAGATTTTCCATGCCCTATTACCCCCAAGGAAATGGTCAGGATGAGGCATCTAACAAAACCATATTGAAAATACTCAAAAAGACTATTAATGAAGCCGACTAAGATTGGAATTTGTAGCTAAATCCAACCCTATGGGATTATCGAACCAACATTTAAACACCTATTGTTGCCACACCATTTTCCTTGGTCTATAGATCAGAGGCTGTCTTACCTATCGATGTTGAAATCTCCTCATTGTGAGTCTCATTGAAAGGCATGGTTAGCAATTAAGAATACAGGGTAGCCAAACTAAATGAATTAGAGCTACTAGATGAAAAGTGTTTGAGCTTGTTAAACCATCTACAGGTTTATCAAAATCAGCTCAAACGAAACTATGACTGTAGACACTGAAAATTGTCCTTCGCCTATGAACCCACCTTTTCATATTAATTCCTCCTTCTACTTGCATAATTAAATTTTTTTAATTATTTAATTATATTTTAAGGTCATATTCCTCTATTAATTAAATAATTCTTAATTATTTAATTAATTCATTTTTTCCTTTATTCTTCCCTTGATTAATTAAATAAATTTTGTTTATTTAATTAGGTCACTAATTAGCCCCTTGCTATAATTAAATAAATGCTTATTTATTTAATTATTGTCATTTTTCTACTATAATTAAATAATTATTTTAATTATTTAATTATTCATTATCCTCTTCTTCTATAATTAAATAAATTTTATTTATTTATTTAATTATTTACTAATTTTTCATTTTCATCTACTTTTGACTTAAATTATTATTTAATTTAAAAGTCAACATGTCACATGTCTTTTGTAATTAAATAATGCTTTTATTATTTAATTATTCACCTTCCCTCCCAAATTAAATAATTTTATAAATTATTTCATTTTCTCCAACAACCTCTTTTTCTATGTCAACCTCATTATTCTATCCATTATTATATTCTCTTGTCTCATTCACTTTCCACCCTTGATTGAATTATCTTATAATTCAATCTTGGCCATTAATCCTTATCATTGACCTAATTTTTCCCTAACCCTATTTCATACTATAACTTTTAATCTTGGCCATTGATTAAGACATCTTACTGACATCCAATCTCAACCATCAATACAAATCAAACCTTTCCTATAAATCAACCCTCTCATAAGCCATTTGGGGGGTTGATTCTTCAAGTATCCTTATGCTGCCAAAATAATTCTTGAATTATTTATCCATTTCTATCTATCACCATTCATCTATCATCTCCATCTTAATGTTATGCTGTTGAATTGAGAAACCAACATATCAAGTCAATCAAATATTTCATCCATCATTGTGTCTATTTGAGGTATTGAATATTTGGATTAGGTAAAGCATGTTATTATTTTATCATTTTTATTTCATCCAAATTTTTCATATACATTTTGGTGAACCCAACGTGAACCCCCTAACTGATTTTGCTCAATATTTTGATAAATTTTGAGGAATTTTGGAGTTGGATCCTTTTTGTTGCAAGTTTTGTTAGCTTTTTGTTGTAGGTTTTGCATCATTTTGGAACAAAACCCTAGTTTTTAAAGATTTGATCATATCTCTCAAATGGCTACAAATATTTTCACAAAAAAATTTCTATAGGTTTGGGACAATATCAAAAACTTCCATTCAAAAAATTAGATTTTTTGGAGCATTTTTTAATTTTTTTATAGTTTTTTTGTTATTTTTTATAAAAAATCAATTTTGAGAACAAATTAGCGAATTTTTTAGATATTTTTATATTTATGGAAATCTTTTTGAATTATAGTAGGGGTCTATTCTTTATTTTTTTAATTTGGATGAAAAATAATTAGACAAAAAATTGATCTTTGAAAATTAAGGTTTTACAAAGATTTGCTTATATCTTAGAAATGGTTGCAGATATTCTCACAAAACTTTTTTTGCATATTTGAGATGATGTTAGGTGTCTTTAGTCCAAAAATAAGAATTTTTGGACCTGTGTTGAATTTTTTTATAATATTATAATTATTTTTCATAAAAAAATAATATTGGGTGCAAAAGCAATTTTTTTGGATTTCTTTACATTTTTGGAAAGCTCTAAAATTTTTAGTAAGGGTCTATTCTCTATGTTTTTGCTTTTTATTCCAAAAATATTTCCAAAAATAAGATTTTTCTCAACTAGCTAACCCTCTAATATTAGTGATCAATTATCTTGTTAGGGTTTTGTGGCTTTGTTATTTGGTTTTTGTGAATGTGTGAAAAAATAAACACATCAACCTTGTGCATGCTAGCTTGAGACCTAATTTTCCATACCAACTTGACTAAACATTAGAATTGTTGTGTATTCAAGTGTTTTCTTAATCATAACATTTAATCTTGAAAGACAAATTTATCATTGTGTTTGGTGTGTGTGTTCATGCATTTATATGTGAGATCTTGTGTTTGATATTTCCCAAGTCAAACTTTGAATAAAAACTTGCCACATCATCCTAATCATCCAATCTTATCATATCAACATCATCATCTACCTAGTCCTAGTCACCACTTGTCAAAATGGTCCTAATCATAAACAAGCCCAATCCTAATCATAATCCCAAAGTCATAATCCAAGGGGGCTATCCCTCTAGTCTAAATCATGAGACAAAACCTAAGCCCAAGATCATAACTCAAGGAGGCCCTCTCCCTAATACTAATCACAAGAACAATTTAAGACCTAAAATAACACTTTGAGGGCCCCCTCCTCCTAATTCAAATGATGACAAGAAATATGTGGCATACTTGGAGAGACAAGATGGCATACAACGATGTAAAGACATGTGTAACATCATGCCAACATTAGAAGACCTAGTACCCCAATTCCAAGACCTCCTTGAATCACTCTATCAAGTACCACAACCTTTAAACCAACAAACCATTCAAGGAGTCCATGACATGATACCAAAAATTCAAACAAACCAATCAACTCAAATGCAAAAACTCATAGCACAAGCCCAATACCTCATGGCCACTTTTCAAATCCAACAAGCACAACATCAACAAATTTCACATCAATCCTATGTCTCACCTATATCATCATATCAATGTTATCCATCCACATATCATGTTGCCCCTTCATCAACCTATCAAACTTCTTCTAATGTCAACTCTTATCCATATCAATCCACATCTCAACAACCATTATCCTATGCAACCCCTAAATCATTATCACAACAACAAATCATACCACAACAGGTCCAAACACCATTACAACCTCAACACATTCAACCACAATCCTATGTGTCACCTTCATCATCATGCCAACCAAACCCACCTACCTATCATTTCAATGCCACCTGAACATATCCACCCATATCACAACAAGAACATAGGAGCCCAAGTCCACCTTGGCAACAAAATCAAGAGCCTTTCAATTCTCACATTCCATTTGACAAGGGGAGCACCAATCTAGTTTGTGTACCCTATAACTCTACCATACCACCATCTAAACAAATTCCTATCCCTAAGCCACCATTTCCTAGTCCTAATCCTAAGCCTATAACACCATCCACTATCATTTTCCATCCACTATATTATCCATCTACCCATACACTTGAAAAGGATGTGATCCAATGGATACTAGCACATAATAGACCATCCCCATGTCAAGCACCCATTAATGAGCTTACCAAAGAACCTTTGAATGCAATGCTTATTCCTCCAACTCCATAATGTGGTCCAAAACCTATTGATCTTATATTTATAAGTCAAATTACATCATACCCATATGTTGTTGATCCCAAAGATCATACCAAGCCTCTTCTAAAGCCTCCCATTTCCATTTCCACTCAAAGCCAAGAGTTATGTCAAGAGCATTATCCTAAGCATGAGGAAACATTAAGCTCTCATTATAATCAAGATCTAGGCCCATCTAATGATCCCACTCATAACATACTTGGTCCTATTTATGATCAAGCTCCCCTCTATGATCTTACCTATGATCAAGAAGGCCATGATGATCCTTGTAGCCAACTTTATGCATTCCATGGTCAAGATCCTATCACTTCACCTATCCATGAGCAAGAAACGTCCATTGCTGTTATCCACCCCCTACCTAGCCCTATCCATGATCCATCAACATCCACTTTCCTTGATGAGACATATTCCTCCCAAGCACATATAGAAGATCAAACAAATACCTTGGATCTAAGTGAAAGTGATGCTAATCACGATCCTAATGATCCTCCATCACCCACTATCGACCCCATTGAAAGTACTCCATCATAACCTATTGGTCTTTCCACCCTCATTCATGAATGTTCCTCCTTAGAACAAAAACAACCATTATATTCCCTTGCTTCATTTTCTCCCTCCAATAAGGAACTTGTGTCTAGTTTTCTACCTACACCTAGTCCCATTGTTCATCGCATACTCAAAAACATGAACTACCAAGGTAAAGGTTTAGGCCTTCATGAACATGGTATTTTGGAGCCCATCCATGTCAAAGTACCTCCACACTCTTATGGACTTGGATATACACCCCAAGGAAACCAATCTCAAGATGTTGGTACTTCCTCCATGCCTCCTAAGTCCACTTTCCATCATAAATCCTATCATATGCCTAAAACATATGTTTCCATCCTTCCTCCATCATCCTACAAATTTAAAAAGCATGTGACCATACACCTTCCACCATCAAATTTACCACCATTACTTCCAACTCCTAATATCCCCACATCCACTTTACCACCATTACTCCCAACACCTAATATCCCTACCATCTAATCCTCTTATCCATTTATCCATAAATACCCTAACATTCCTAATCATGACCAAAAAATGCACACATTGTCTAAACAAGAAGCTTCCACTCATTCCACCTATCCCATGGAATTCAAAAATTAAAATTTCAATGCCTCTACCTATAAAGTAAAAATTCCTAAGGGTCCTCATGCCTTCGGACATCAATACAAAAATTCAAAGAAAAATACATCCCAAAATTTATATAAGCCCATACCTCCAAAAGTAAAGGCCAAAACTAAATTGGTTTGGGTCCCTAAGAAAAATGAAAGCAAGTCCAATGAGGCATCCTCATCACAAAAATCCCAACCATCCACTTCCACCTCACATTCCCACTCTATTCAAGAATATCATATTCCATCCCATAAGAAAAATAAAAGTCATAATAATACTAAGTCTATGTGGGTACCTAAAGCACTTCATCACCCATCTCTTGAGAAAACATCTCCATTGCTTCCTACACCCTGTTTGCCTCAAAAGCTTCAACATTTATCATAGTGTGTGCAACCATTGGTCGTGGTTCCCTTCCATTTCACAATAATTCCACATACCTCCATCCACTCACCCTTCACTCATTATCCTACATATCTCCCCCATTACCTTCCTATGGTCCATGCTTTTGGATAACCCTCCCTATTCGTCTTTTGTGTAAGTCCAATATAATCCCTATCATCTTCCCTACATAATCTGCATCATAATCCACTATTTTCCTCTATAATCCACATCATAATCCATCATATAAATACTCCATCTCCCTTTCATGTCATCCCTTACCAACATCTATGAGCATACTGACATTTGAAATGGTCCATGCAATGACATCCATCTCTAGTGAGACTAACACCTTTCATGGAACTAGACATTTGAGTCCCTCCTATGCATATCCCCCTTCTCCTATTCAAAAAATTAAAAAAAAATTCAAAAAAATACAAAAAAAAAAGAAATCCCTTCGTCCAATGGTGAAATTTTTTTAAACAAGCACCCTGGATAAGTACCATGATGAAAACCTAGCAAACAAGCACCATGCGTAGGTTGATCTTCTATGCCACTTACACTTTAGGGCATAATGTCTCATCTATCCAACCTATCATTTTCATGTCATAACATTTTATCTTGCCATCCTACCATCTTTAGCCATCATACCTACCTATCATATTTGAGTTCATTCATCCTCCCTTCCTCCTTTTGATCTTGATGAAGATATAGGGGAAAAAGGTTGAAACATTTTTTGGCTATCTCTTGACATACCTCATCTTTTCCAACCAATCATATCATTATCCTATTGTCATAAGCTTTGTGATGAAAAATCCTAAGTATTGTACCTAGAATGGGGCATGTTATTCCTATGCAACATAGTCTTTGGAGATCACATCCTTGCTCTCTTAGGAAAAAAAACATCCATTCCATCCATCCATCTATCATAAGCCTTCTACTTTTTATCCTATCAGCCACTCTTTCATCCATCAATCCCATCTATCTCCTTGCACCTAGACTTGGTTTTCCCTTGTCATTGGTATCTAGCACAAAGGCTACCCAAATTTTCATCCATTGACACCTCAAAACATTTCAAAATCCAAAAATCCAAAAAACCAAACATTTCAAAAATTTAAAAATCAAAATATCCCAAAATACAAAAAAATTGGAAAAAGGTCCCATAAAAAAAGACAAAAAAATGAAATAGCCAACAAAAATCCAAGCAATAAAATCAAACCAAATCATTTCTTCCAATCAATTCTTCAAAAGAATTCAATGCATCAATTCAACTCCTTCAAATCAATCTTCAAATTATCAATCAAACAATCCTCTAATCAAATCACTCCAACCTAAATCATTCCAATCACATCAATTATTATATTCAATTCATCATATCCTATCATCCAATAAAATCATCATATCATTCCAAACGACTTCTTCAAGTCAAATCAATCGAATCAATCCAAGCAATAATCCAAATGCAAGGAAATCATTAATCCATACCAGTCAAGTCAATCAATGATCTTACCAAATTATCCAATCACATCCTTTGGTATTGATCCTAATCTTGTTGTAAACCCTATCAATCAATTAATTATCATCATCCTTGTGTTGATCTAGGGATATGTCATTCCCCACAATGACAACACTATCATCATCAATCAAAATTAATCAATCAATTACTCACCAGTTTGTAGCTTGACAAGGGAAATACCTTATTTGATTTTGTATCATTTGTGCATGCTTGCTTGCTTGCTTGCTTGCTTGTGTGTGTTATCATTTTTATCTTGAATTTGCATCAAATCTGAATTATTCTAGCTAATATTTATATCTTGTATCTAGACAAGGTTGTATTACGTTGGGGCATGAGACACATCATCACCTTGGTCCTTATACCTTGGTGCATCATGTCTAGTGTTACATAAAACATCATGGTTGTTCACTTTCTTGTAGCATAACATATCATTCATCTCCTTCATCCACTTCCTATCTTGCATCATTCATCTTTTCCCTCCTCATCATTTCATTTTGAGAGCATACCCGTGTTTGTCCAACCCGCCTATCCTCTCAAGGGGGCATCATCATCCCATCATCATCCTATTCTTATATCATCATCATCCCACTCTTATTTCATCATCATCCTATCTTTCTATCATCATCCATTTTCCTCTATTGATACCTTAGCTTCTTTGAAATGATGTTACTCAACACAAAACTCATCATCTCGAACATCATCTCAAAGAGGGGAAAAATGTAGACACTAAAAATTGTCCTTCGCCTATGAACCCAAATTTTCATATCAATTCCTCCTTCTACTTGCATAATTAAATAATTTTAATTATTTAATTATCTTTTAAGGTCATATTCCTCTATTAACTAAATAATTCTTAATTATTTAATTAATTCATTTTTTCCTTTATTCTTCCCTTGATTAATTAAATAAATTTTGTTTATTTAATTACGTCACTAATTAGCCCCTTCCTTGCTATAATTAAATAAATACTTATTTATTTAATTATTGTCACTTTTCTACTATAATTAAATAATTATTTTAATTATTTAATTATTCATTATCCTTTTCTTTTATAATTAAATAGATTTTATTTATTTAATTATTTACTAATTTGTCATTTTTCATCCACTTTTGAATTAAATTATTATTTAATTTAAAAGTCAACATGTCACATGTCTTTTATAATTAAATAATGCTTTTATTATTTAATTATTCATCTTCCCTCCCAAATTAAATAATTTTTATAATTATTTAATTTTCAATAAATAGGAGGTACGGGATGGGTGACCTCAGGAAGACCAGTGCTTCACCTCTGTGAGCATCACCTAGATGCAATGAGTGCTAAGTGGACCATTCATTATCATGAGAGATGGGTTCTTGTGAACCACTACTCATGAAACATGGGTCAATGAGTTTGACTTGAAACTACGGTTGAATCGATAGCAATATCATAATTATTTAATTTTCTCCAACAACCTCTTTTTCTATGCCAACCTCATTATCCATGTCATTCTTATCTTCTCTTATCTCATCTATTTTCCTCCCTTGATTAAATTATCTTATAATTCAATCTTGGCCATTAATCCTTATCATTGCCCTAATTTTTCCCTAACCCTATTTCATACTACAACTTTTAATCTTGGCCATTGATTAAGACATCTTATTGACATCCAATCTCAACCATCAATCCAAATCAAACCTTTCCTATAAAACAACCCTCTCATAAGCCATTTTGGGGGTTGATTCTTCAAGTATCTTTATTCTACCAAAATCATTCTTGAATCATTCATCCATTTCTATCTATCATCATTCATCTGTCATCTACATCTTAATGTTATGCTACTGAATTGAGCAGCCAACATATCAAGTCAATCGAATAATTCATCCATCATTGCATCTATTTGAGGTATTGAAGATCTGGATTAGGTAATGCATGTTATTGCTTTATCATTTTTATTTTATTCCAAAATTTTCATATACACATTTGACAAGAAGATTAAGGACATGAAATTTCAAGTTGGTGACTTAGTCCTCAAAGAGAATCATAAGGTACAACTAAATCAAGATGGCAAAGGAGAATTTGAACCCAACTAGTTAGGCTCGTTCGTCATCACAACAAGCTACGACTTTGGGGCATATTAGTTGGCTACTCCTAAAGGAGAACCCTTAGCTAGATTGCTAAAAAATAGCCACCTCAAGAAGTTCTACACATGAAGCATGTCAGAATACCCCATGAAAGAGGGTAAAAATCCAAAAAAAATAGAAAAAAAGATACAAAAGATACAAAAAAATAAAAAATGAAGAAAAGCAGTAAGAAAAAATAAAACGTTCTTTGAGTGAAAACCACTTTGTGGTGCTCCCAAAATAGGTACCATAGTGAAAACTTGACAAACAAGCACTATGTTTGAATAAAACTTGCATCATTATCTATCGGTACTATCCACAACATCCACCCATCCATTTCATAATAAAACAATGTATCCAACCATGACTTGTCACTGATTAAGGAAAGTGGTCTTGTATACAACTGGAGGCACTTCTCAAAGTTGGTCCTAGATTAGATCTGTGAACGTCTAAACATGGTCAAAATAGTATAAATAAAAAACATTTGAAAAACATAAAAAACAAAACAACATCATTGGGTTATTCCTTCACTCAAATAGTCTAAGATATCAAAATTTGCTTGAACCTCACAACTAGTTCAAGTTGATTTCCCGCAACATATCCTCTAGACATAGAAGTGGAATATCAATCCATATTATCAATGTTTTTTATCCAAAAAAAATTTATCCTTTGATTCAAATGGTCAAACTATGTGGTCTTTGTGTGTATAATGTAGGCAAGGATTATTAGCCCCTGAGACCCTAGGTCAGTCCCCTTAGGTTTCTAACATGATTTTATTTCAACTTAGCCAAAATATACAAAATCCAAAAATAGTCAAAAAATCCAAAATCCAAAAACATCCACAAAATAGAAAAAGGTAAAAAACATTCAAACCAAGTGAACTACGAGCCTCTGTAGGTACAACGTAGACAAGGCTTATCTTTGATGAGCCCCCCAAGGCCCTAGGTTAGTTCCTTGAAAACCACAAAAACAACATCATAACTCAAAAAATAAAAAAGTCTTATCCCATCATCAAAATCCGTAGTAGAGGTTCATCCATAATAAACAAATCATCGCATTCACCTCTAGACAAAACAGACAAACATACACAACAAACAATAACAAGCAAGAAATTTCAAGAAAAACAATCAGATAGATTGGATTACAAATAGACGTGAACAAATTCCAAAGTATTATCTACATATTGTTTGACAACATACCAACAATGTCCTGAGATATGCCTTAATGGATTCGTTCCTATGATAGACATGATCAACATTGGATAATAGACCCACCCTAAACAAATATGGAAAGTGATATAACAACATTGTTTTATCTTTTTGTAGTTTTATTTATGTGATTTATTTTATTGACTCATTCCCAGGATCTCTTGAGGATGTCCATAAGGATTTAGAGAAGAAGGAATGGGAGAAATTAAGCATCATTTTGATTTGTTGATTGTAAGATATTTTTGTATTATTACCATGGTGAATACTTACTTTATTGAGTGTATGAAAGTTGTATTAAAATAGTTGATGAAGCAGTTGCATGTTAGGTGTTATATACCTCTCTTTGTGACTAATTTGACATGTTTTTAATGCAACCAAACCCTATACTTTAAATAAAGTTTCCATCATATGTATGGTATGAACAAATATACTCTTTGTTTTTTGAGTCAAAGTCCATGCAATGGATACAAAGTCACCTTGGTTATTAATACCCTGGTGCATAATATATGTTTGCTACATCAAACAAGATTGTTCATAACTGTGAAGCCTCTAAAAGAAAAGTGAAAGCAATACTCATCACTACTAACAACATCAAATTTCTATCTATCATCAAATATTTCTTCTAACTAACATCCACCCTGCATAGCAATATCATTAGTACCATATCCATCTTGCATCTGCATTGTCGTCAATATATATCATGATGATAATAAACCAATAAAAAAATCTTGTATCATGAATGGGGCATACATCCATCACTAGCACATACACATCATTTCATCCATATTTCATCACATAAAACATCATAATAAACAAAAGTATGATTCATCCATCCACATCATATACATACAACCAACACATAGCATACATCATCATCATAAAACATAATGAAGCTGAATCGAAGAAGGTATATCTCATATATATCATCATCAGAAAAGGGAGTACATCATCACCAGTAAAACAAGTGTGATAGAGTAAATACAAAATCATAACATGTATACAAGGCCTTGACCGGGCTGATGAATATATATATATATATATATAAATAAAAAATTTCTACAATATGTCTCATTGCAATAACAACATGAAGATCAAGTGTAATAAGTAAGACTAAGATAAGAGGGACAAAACCCTATAAACCAGGCTGTGGGCCACTAAAATCATCTATTATCTCACAGACTAATCACCTGACCTGCCACCACCGCCACCATTACTCACAACACTAGGATCTCCAAACCATGGACACTAAGTAGTCCTAGGAACATTAGCATCATATAAAGTTTGATAATAGGTGGAAATTTGTAGATACCAATATTTCTCTACTCTAAAACTATCATGCTCTGCCTTGAGAGTATCTCTCTCCACTATAAGAAGCTATACTTGAGACTCTACAACATGTCATCAACCGATCTCACTATCTTTCTCAACCCTCAAAATATCTACCTAAGCCTCTATAGCTTGTCGTTGCACTATCTCTGCATCTCTAGCATCAATTATCTGAGCTAATAGTATATCTCCATTTGTAGATGGTGGAGGGGGAATCAGAACCTTTCTATGACCCCAAGCCTAAGGCATGTGCTCATCCTGAAAACCTTGTTCCCCATCACATTGGGCCCTATCCAACTGCTCTATAAGGACCTCAATGCACTGTTGCTCCCCACAATGACCTATAATACTTGATTTTCCCACAGTGGTATCACCCCCATGATCAGTGAGTCTCAATGACCTATGTTATCCCACCAGTCCTCATAATCATGAGAAGTACCTAGATTTTCTAAACCAACCATCCAACCCCAACCAACTAGGGCAAGTGCTTTGAACTCAACAACAATAGTATCTACATCTAGCTAGAGACCTCATACACAAACCTCCCTAGTGAGATGCTTTGCCTCTTTTCACCTACTGATTAAATCAGGTGAGATAATCAAATGTTAGATCTTCAGAGGCCAGTGGGACATTCACACAAGGGAAAAGACTCTACATCTGTTGCTAGGTCATAGGGAACTCAGTGGGAGAAGCACCCTAGGAAGATTCAGCATGAAAATCATCCAAGGAGAAAGTTAGAAAGACTCTCCTACTATCTGGCCGACTGACTGTTTGATTCTTCCATCTTGAGCAGTCACTGAGACCTAGTTTCTGTCATGCCGAACGAGCCTGCAGAGCCTATCGCTATAGCGGAGAGGGTTCGGTATGACCTCTTACTACATGGATTTCCTTGGCTGATGGCCATTCAACTATCTCCAGAATCCGAGCCACGACTTGGGAGACCTACAGCTTGGTGAGAGTCCCGGCGAGAAGGTTAGATGTCTGCGCCGACAACGGTGATCCTCGGTGTAACTACGGGACTTCACCAAAATGTCCCGCCGACATTAAATGTCTTACCGACTTCACACGGGTTCCCTTTGGTAGGAGTTTAAGGCTTTGGTGAAGGGTCACAGCGAAAAGGTTATGTCTTCCCCACCGTGCACCGAAGGGTCTTATCAGCATAAGGAGATAGCTTCACCAGGATGTCATACCGAAGTGGAGATGTCTCCCTGAAACGAAGCAGAGCTCGGTGAAGGGGGAAAAGATTCGACATGAGCCTCACCGAACATAGAGGTTTCGACATAACATGAAGTCGGGGGACCTCTTCCCGACCCCTGCGGATTAGGCGAAAGGGGAAAGGAAGTCGGCCGAGGGTTCATACTTCGGCGTGAGTCTCACCGAGCGGTGAAGCCTTCAGAATGAACAGAGTTCGCTGAATGGAAGGGATTTCTGTGCGAAGTCTCAGCGATACCAAGGAGTCTTGCCGAAGTGAAACAAAATATGTGCTCACCAAAGCTAAAGTGCCTTCGGCACTACCTCTTCCCGAAATAGGGATTTATGGCCAATAGAAGAAAAGGAGCCCAACGGGATGACTTCTACAGACGTCGGCAAGGGTCTCCCTGATGCAAATTCTATCGATATAGTGACTGACTGTCGAAGTGATGTCTTACCAATATCACATGGTTTCAGTGACAAAGGGGGATCTCCACATGACATGTCAACCCCTTGATCTCTTGGCGACAAACGGTGTCTCGCCGATGGCTCTGGTAGCATTGGTATGATCTTTAGGTCTCGCTGGGGCTCTCAGCGATGGCTCCATGACTTGTCGATGCTTGCGAGAAGTTTTAACCGCATCGAGGAGACATGATTAGTGTCTCGCCGATATCTTGCCTGATTCCAGCGAGGGGAATGTTTGACTGCCAAAGAGGCTGGCGTGGTTTTTCACTCTACCAATCAGAGAATCTAAAGGTCAACCATGGTAGTCTAAGGAATGTCAAAAGGATGAAGAGCGACGTGTATCTGTTGCAGGCTCAAAGCATTCAAGGTGCAGCCAAGGTAGCTCAATCGAACACGATGACAAGATCAGAATGAATGTAGTAGCTGAAGATATCTGAAGAAGGCTTCCTCGGAGATGACTCTTCACCGTCATGGACACGCAGGGGCTTCAACATTAATTTCGATCAAAAGATTTGAGATAGATCTTTTTTCTAAAGGGATATTTTTGTAGGCCCTAAAGGGCCGACATATTGGTCTTGTATATAAGGCATTTTTTTCCTTTTTGTATAGTTCTGATTACACACTCTGAAGAGTTAGTGATTTTTTATTCAATCCTTTCTCAATCAATGTATGCTTTTTTGTAACTCAACTGGAATCCTAAATACAACACAGAGTTTACCTTGGAAGTTTGTGTTCATGTTTGTATTGATTCTCATTTTTGTATCTTTCTTTTGAACAATGCAAGTCTTTAACTGTGTTTTATAATTCTGTATTCATATCTTAGAGCTGTGAGATTAATCTTTCCTTGCTAAGATGTGTATGTGGACCAAACCTGTTAGGACTAAAGCATTAAGTCTGAAAGAAGTTGCTCTAAGAATAGCAATTAGGCCTTCAAGTGTATGTTCTTCTTGTGTTCATTTCATGATTTCTCACCAGTTCGGTGTATCACCCTAGTGTAGTCCTTTAATTTATGTATCTCTTCCCTCTTTCCTCTCAAAGAAACAATAGTTTAGGTGATACCCAAAGGAAGCCGGCCTTCTCTGGAGGTTCATTTCAGCTATAGGTGACCCACAGCCTTGAGATGATCCCATGTTGCTCTAGAATGCTCAGTTTTTTGTAAACTTTGCACAGGGTGCGATTCTAGGTGACAGATGCGACCAAAACGAGCCTCATAAGCATCAGGAGATTGACCTTGTCTCTCTCCAAATTGGCGACATACTTGGTCTAGTAAGTAACACTCTAGTACAAAATAAGAATGACCAATCAACCAATGGGTTTTTCAATAGTAAACAAGATGATTTGAATCCTCTAGCCAAGCCTCACAACCCATATAAGGTCTCCACACAAAAACTAGCATCTCATCAAAAAATTGATGCCAATAAGGGGGATCCCTAGGTAAGGTATAGTGCATGAAATCCCCATAATGATAGGAGTGCGGATCATCAGGAGAATGATCCTATATCCCATTCAATAGAGAAATGACAATATTCTCCCACACCCAAACATGCAAAAGTGAAACACCTGTGGAAATAGATTTCCTACCTCGATACACAACCTCATGCATATCTCTATACAGGTGAGCGAGAATACACATACCCCAAGCATGCATCATCCCATGCTCAAGCATAATCTCGATACATATACCCCAACCCATGGGAAACTGTTAATCTCTCCTATTAGGAACAACCAGTACTGAAATCAAACCACATAGGATGAGAAAAATAGGATCTACACTATTAGAAAAATTGTACAGATCAATCTCTGACTAGCACACCTCCAAGTGTCTAGCACCTAACACCTACTGCATGGCATGGGTAAAAATTCAAACATGATATGTAACCAGCTCACCATGAATGGGAAGGCGAAGTATCCTCCAAACATCCTCAAGAGTAACGGTCACCTCTCCTATAGGAAAATGAAATGAGGATGTCTCAGAATGCCACCGTTCCATGAGTGTAGTCATCATAGCTATGTGAGTCCTGATAGGAGGCATGCAAAAAATATAACATAGTCTAATGACATCAAGAAAGTCTTGCTCCAACACACCAAAGTGAGCAATTGGATCAAACAGGTGTCGAGGATGTCACTCCCTCGGTTGTAGTGCTTTGAGGCCCACCTACAATTAATTTCAACTCACAAAGTTAGGGTTTCATTCTAAATGTGTAAAGCAACACAAACCGACACAAAACATGATGAAAAATGACATTTAGGATGGCAAACAAACAAATGCTAGGGTTTAGAGCAAATTATAAGAGCAAATGCAAGAGGAAAAGTCAAATGCAAGGGTTTTGAGCAAATGCACAAAAAACACCAAGTAAAAGCAAGGTTCTTAGGGAAGTGCAAGCTTTTAGATCAATGGAAAGGAAACAAGGGTGAGGTTCTTAGTCAAGTGCGAGGTTCTTGGTCAAGGGTGAAGTTTTAGGATCCAGAGCAAGCAAAAGCGAGGTTTTAGGTCAAAGGCAAGCTTTCAGAGCAAGTGCATGAAATAAAAGTGATGTTTTCAGTCAAGTGTGAGGTTTTAAGTTAAGGGTCATGGTTTCAATGTCAAGTGCAAGGTTATGACCTAGAAAAGGCAAGGAAAAAATGATGCAAGTGCTCATAAATCATAATAACTTCACTATTGACTCAAGAAACTTGGTACACACATAACGAGAATGAAACATGCCAAAAGAAAAAATCAAGAAGGTACATACCATTCCACAGATGCCTGAAGGCCATCTAAACTCTCAAACAATCTCAAAATGATGTGGGACACCCTGTAATCTTGGCATTGCTCCTCAAAAATTGATAAAATGGGAAAACCAGAGAGAAGAATTAGCTATAGGATCAAATCACAAATGAGCCAACTAGAAGACTAATTGCCTATATTAAGCCTCAAGAAACCCTAAATTCACCTAGGAAACCCTAATTTCTACTTAGGGAATGTTCCTACTTTCAAATTAGAAGCTCACAGAAACATTGGAACAAGGAATCAGAGACCTATAGATCTAATTCTTCAATATCAACACATCGGAACTAAAACAAGACAATGTCGTGAACTTCCCTCGAAATTGACCTTTTTTTGGCCAACCTCTCGAGGGTGAAACACAAAGTTCTACCATCATTTTTTTGAACACTGGGGTATAGTGGGGCATAATTTTTTTTCAAAAAACATGATCTTAAAAACAAAATATTTGAAATAAAGCAATCGATACTTTGTATCGAAGAGGGGAAAAATGTAGACATGTAAAATTGACCTAACATTTATGACACATCCTAAACAATATTTAACAACATCAAACATCATTGAATATCCTATATCAATCCAAAACATCTCAAAACATCTTAAAATCATCCCAAAATGTTTCAAAACATCTCAAAATCATCTTGAAACATCTCGCAATATTCTTGGAATGTCAAAACACATTGAAATCATCCTAAAAAATCTTGAAATCATCTCAGAGCATCTTGAAACATTCTCATAATGTCTCAAAACATCTTGAAATCATCCCAAAACATCTTGAAATCATCCCAAAACATCTCAAAACATTCCCAAAACATCTTAGAACAACTTGGAATCATCCCAAAACATCCCAAAACATTCCAAAAATGTCTCGAAACATCTCAAAATCATCCTGAATCAGCTCACAACATCTCAACATCATTATCATCAAATAACACTACATTTTCACATAGACAACATTCAAGACCCTAATTTCTATTGTTAATTGAATAATATAACATTATTTAATTAATTCACTTTTTTCATCATTCTCGACAAATTAAATAAATTTCATTTATTTAATAAAGTCCAGAAACCATAATTTCCTCTATTAATTTAATAATACAACATTATTTGATTAATTCACTTTTTCTTCATTTTTGATAAATTAAATAAATCTCATTTATTTAATGATGTCCTAAAACCCTAATTCTACTATTAATTGGATAATACCACATTATTTGATTAATTCAAATTTCATAATTTCAACAAATTAAATGAATTACATTTATTTAATAAAGTCCTAATCTAATTTTATTTCATCCTGATTAGTCAAACAATGCCAATTATTTGATTACATCACTAATTCACCTTATTCCCCTAAGTTAACTGAATTATTAAAACATAATAATTTAATTAACACACTTTCCCTCCAAAAATTTGAATAAATAAATCAAACTATTCAAATCATTTATCAAAATCAAATCAAACTATTGCAACTTTGTTTGCAAAATTCAAACTTGATTTGCACATTCAAATCCCAAAGGAATTAATTAATTAAATCAATTAATTCATAATTACTCACCCACTTTATGATTGAGTAAATTATGCTTACTGACTGATCAATTTAAGTTGCTGAATAATCAAATCTATTTCCTAACTAAACCATCAATTCTTGATTGATCAATCTAAATCTTGACTGATAAATCTAAATCCTGACTAATCAATCTATTCCTCAATCACACAAATTGTGCAATCTACTTTGCACAATATTCTCATGTCTAAATCCTCTCAACACCTTTCAATCATTGATCTTGATCCAACATTGTTTTATCCTGATCGTCGATTCAAAATATCTTTTTCTATATAACAAACTTCTTTCTTGACAAATAAGGATCAAATAATCAACACACCTTATGTAATGAAGTGTTGCCAAGATCACCATTGATAGAGATTCATAATTCCTTCAGTCAACCAACATCAAGCATCATTCATCAAGATTTTCATGAACTATGGAGGCTTCGCGGTGATAAGAACAATCCAACATCATGTGAATATACTCCAATACAAAATGGTAACACTGTGCTTTTTGTTTACATTCAATTTAGTAATCATAGATTTCTTAATGTGTGTTCAAATAGATTAGTTTCATTTTGTACGTGTAAGATTAGATCTTAGATTAATGTGTTTGATCTTAGCTTAGATTCTAAGTTCAAGCACGTTTTTCTTATTTAACATCTAATGATTTTCACCCTTACACAATATTGATTCCAAAAACTCTAACCAATCACATGTGCAATGGAAAGACTAAAATACTGAAACAATGAATATGAAAGAATTTGCAAGTGAAAATATATTTAATTGGAGGTGGAGGCTCCTTCAAGATCTTTTAGAATAGCTTACCAAGTAGACTTTCCTTCATTCAAGGTTTTCTTGGTTGCTGCAAGCAATCTTTACAATGATTCTAGCTCTACTATACTCTCTTGACCCTCTTCTGGAGTATTGGATTTTATACTTATCTTTGCAAGATTCTCAACATCAGCTATTGCACTTGATACAAATATATGCTTGGTTCTCCAAATCCCAAAGCTGTCCAAACTGCCTTATGATGTCTTCTTTCTGCCTCTACAATGTGAAGAATCTATTGTGCATGTCTTTTATGGCAGTCCAAGTGGTGTGATCTCTATCCTATGTCAGTTCATAGGCACTAGAGACATTGGTTAATTGAGACTCAATTGATTCCATTAGGTCCTTAATGCCTTGAATGGCATCTGACCACTTCATGCGGTATAGAAAAAAAGTATTTTGTTCATCTTCAAATTATTTGACATCCTTTAGGCATTTCTCCACTTTGCTATGTGTGGATGCACATCTCTCTTGCAGCTCCAACAACCTCTTCTCTGCAATTCTTAATTCAACTTCATTCTTAACCTATTCTTTTAGAGCCAAGGAATACTCCTTAAGAGAATCTACCAACTTAATATTTTCAATAGAAGTTAAAGAATCTTCAATTGAAGAACTGGGGGTGGCATCCTGTAAAGTTTTTATTGCTTCATTTATTATTTTTGTTCCCTTATGGCGTGTCTCAATTATTTCCTTTCTTATAGAAGCATGAAAAACATTTCCAAGCTCCAACTTATGAATGGGTGATACATTCTCTAGATCCACACTTCCTTGATACATAGGGAGCTGTAACAACTGAGGAGGTACAATAGGTTGAAATATTATTTTCCTTGACAAAAGACCCTTAAGATGATTATCGAAGGAAGATTCCTTGGAGGGCTTGGGTAGTTCCATGATATTTTGTACATATTCTTCATTCTTTCTTTCCTTAGAATCTTCTTCATTCTATACTTTTCCTCTTCACTGGAGGCTTTGTTCTTTTTCTTATCTTCATCCTCCTTCTTGTCATCATATTTCTTATTATCCTTCTCTTTCTCTCCTTTCTTCTTCACCATTCTCATTTTTATTTTCTTCATTATCTTTTCTTACATCCTCATTTTATCTATCAGTGTTGTCCTCAATGCCATCTATATCATTCTTTTCTTTTTCTTGCTCTGCACTTTGTTTTCCATGTATACTTCTAATGATTTTTCTTCATATGTCCCATACCTTGCTTGTGAAGGGTTCTTAGGGATTTTAAGCAACATGTCCACATATCCATTAACTTCATCTTTAGAAACTTCATAGCCAAGAGGTACAATCCATACCATCCTTGGTTCAATAGCCTTAATAATACATTCATCAAATGTGACAAGAAAATTTATTTCCTTTACATATTTGTCCACAAGTTTGTGGGAAATTCTCTCCCTTTCATGCATATTCTTTTGAAAAATTGCAAATAATGCAATTAAGGAATCATTTTGAGCCCACAAACCACCTAATCTATGCATGTAGTCTAGAATTTGGTGTTCCATTGGTCTTCTCTTATCCCATATGATATCCTTTCTTCCGGGAAAGATCTCTCATGAAGTAGAATAGAAAACATAAAATCAGAGTTCCAAAATTAAATTCATACTTTTTTTTGTTGTGTGGTCTCACAACATGCCCCATTTTTCTCCTTGGAAAAATATGGACCCCATTTTTTTGCTGCTTTTCCTTTCTTTCCTTTGCTTATTCCTTCTTGGGTGTGCTACTTTTGGAGGAAATGGTAAAATGGAAGTTTGTGAGTCAACTTTCCTAGTCCTTGCCTAAGTCCCTATCTATACCAGATTTGGGGTGTTGTATGGTCTTCTCCCTAGTCTTATTGATTTACTGGACCCCCAGGTCTTGGAGTTGTTGTGGTTGCGCTAAGGAAATTGTATCTTTGGCTAGTTCTAGTTTTTCACCCAGTCAATAAGTCAAGCCCAGTGTGTCGTCACTAGGATAAATCATCCTAGTGCACATGTTCCCTTTTCTTTGCTGGTTAGCCTAGTGGTTTCTTTTTTCTCTTCTTTAACTAGAGACCAAAAAGTGGAGGTTTTGTTGCAAATATGTTTTTAATTAATTTGATCCCACCTAAACCTGGTTCCAATTCCTCTCTTTGCACCCAGTTCTCATGAACCCGGTGGGTAAAAGTCCCAATTCCTAGTAATATTTCCAAGGTATGATACTAGAGGATTCAAACCTTGTGATCATTAACAGTCAAGTATCCAAAGTGTCTTTGCTTATAAATTCTTTGCCTTCTAATAATTAAAGTGACATGTAAGCATGCCATGTAAGCCTTCTATGTTGTCATCTTCTCTAATGGTGGGCCCTATGCAGAAACCAAGGTGTTCATGATTTGAACCCTAACCCACCATGATTGCACCTTTATTCAATGAAATTAACGCATTGTAACAAGAAATTAATGTAGGTGGAAAACTACATGTACTCTACACCACCTTGAGCATGCAGTTGCTTTCATAACACTCTACCTCATGCTATATTGCTAATTTTTAAGGACATTGAATAATCAAGATCTAGATTGTGGTGCACAAAGAAAGGTAAACCTTGACAAACCAAATAACACTACTACCAAGGGTTTTGAAGTTGCATTATGAAAGAAAATCATATCACTAGCAAAACTAGGTATGTTTCAGATAACTAAAATTTTGTTGGTCTTTCTATGCATGCATGTCTCAGGATAAATGACATTTCCCCTAGCAATTAAAATGTTAATTATTTTAAAGTAAATTTAACCAAACTGTAGATTGAAATTTTTATGGATTGTTAAAAATGACTAGTTAAATTTAACCCTAACTTGCACACAAGGCACATATCTGCTAATAATGTAGGAAATCTAGAAAAAGATGAGCACTTCCAAAAGGAAGCCAGATGGGGAATTCCAATATTTTTCTTCGCAAGTCATACCAGTTGGTGGGATAATTACTAACACCCATCTAGGGTGGTTTTCTAAAATTGAATTCATCACATGAGTTCAACAAGTGAATGCTTCTTAGTGCTCAAAGAATGTTATTGCAAGTGAGCTACATTTAGCAGGAGGGTTTCTACCAGCAATGGAATCCCATGAATTGGTAATGGAATGTCTAAATTGCTATGACTCAGACAAGAGGGTCATCGTAAAGGAAGGGAGGGTCTATGCAGACCTCTGTAAAAGGGATTGTATATACATTTGGGCTCCCTACATCTCCCTAGATGTATCCATTGGACATAAAATTTTTGGCCAAAATCTACTTGAGTACAAGATTAATAGAAGAACAATGAGTGAAAAGTAGTGTCGAGAGGAGATTACCAAGAAAATAAAACTGATTTTGAGGCCTTTGTTTAACCAAGATGTTCAAGACATCACAATTCTATTGAGCAGGATAGCTGGACTTAGAGACGTTAATAAATTTGAACCCTAGATGCTCGTACTCATAGCCAAATTAATGGAAGGCCCTATGCAAATTCATTGGGGAAGTTTTATCAGTGACAAGCTGCATGAACAAATAATGGCATTCCCACAGTCCTTATAGTTTTCTATGTCCTTGTATGTGATTTATTCTTGTGTTCTAAGGGAAAATATTCAAGGATTGAACAGAGTTGGTACCTTGGACAGAGAACTAGGGAATAATTTGATATATGCTCATTTACCCTAGATTACCATCCACATATACTAAGAGCATTACCAAAGGGTAAATGATGTGTTTTCCATGAAGTTGTTAAGGATATGGAAGGTGAAAAAGCCAAAAGGTTATCTCTAGAAGCATAAAGTATTATTCAGCAGGTTAGGGGTTGGTACATTCAATTTCTCACTTTCACCTACATTAGGGTGGAAGGATTCGAAGGATACCCCTTCATGTTACCTAGGTACCAAATGGAAAAAATGTTATTATTGGAATTTGTGAGACAAATGAAGCCTTCCCATGCT